>JAVJIF010032390.1:0-283008 GCA_038442645.1 Agave tequilana | reverse complement strand
ATTGGGACGATTACAACTGGACGCGGGTGTAAACCCACGCGCCTTTGGAGCTGCTGAGACGTGGGTTTCGACCCACGCGTCTTGGTGCGGCTGAGACGCGGGTTTCGACCCTCACGCCTTGGTGCGGCTGAGACGCGTCCGTCGAGCCTCGCGCCTTGGTGCTGCTGAGACGCGGGTTTCGACCCACGCGCCTTGGTGTTGAGACGCGGCCAAAATTAGCTTTACGTCTAGAACTTGAAATTCTGCTTTTCAATGGCTTGTCTTTTAGTGATTTTTAAACAGCCTACAGAACCCCCTCCAAAGTTTTGACATTCCGCAGTTAAGTGGGATGGATTTCGAAATACTTTGGACTCTAGCTGAGCTCACCCTTATGACTGGACTGTCAATGCTCGGGTTTGATCTTATCTGGAGTATGGTCTTCGTGAGTGTATTGTGAAACTCTTTGAAGCCACCAAAGTTGATCTGTTGAGTGTCTAGATGCACAGTCTAAACCTCCCCGATTGCTTTAAGTCTGCCGTGGGTGCACTTTAAGTCAGGAGTGGACGGTCGTCTGCTTGTGCCAGTGTACTGTTGAACTGATTTGCAGAAGTAAGGACTGAACGCCAGCTTTAAAGTTGCGACTTTCATAGGGCTGCATCTTTTGGAATGAAAACGCGACTGTTATTCCATAAGGCAGACGCGATTTTTGTCTGCGTTGGAAGGATGCGAACTTCGGAGAAACGCATCTTTTTGGAGTGAAGCGCGACTTTCTGGACGTAACTATGGCCGTGCTGAAGGGACGCGTCCATTGAAGAGGCGCGACTGTTGAGTGCGAATCCGTGCCATGCCATAAGTGCACTGCCACGTGCCCTGTGGAGCCGACGGGACACCTTCTTTTTGTCGTGCGAACTTCATGCTGCATTAAATGCACTGTCCACGCGTCAGGCGGTGATTCGACGTCGAGCCAAGCGCCGCGTATCTTTGCGAATCGCCGTGCCTATAAATGGCAACAGTCGTCGAGAGAGAGTCATCATTTAGTCTCCCTTCGTCTACGAGCGCCTTTGTTAGGGTTTGAGGAAAAGGGCTTCTTTGTTTTCTCTTCTTCTATCTAACATCAGATTTTCGATTCGCCATGGCGCCCAAGGCTAAGCAAACTGCTTCGTCTTCGAAGGCGATTGTCGCCGAGACTCAAAGGGGCGCTTCCTCCATGCAGGAAGCCCCTATTTCAGGTATAAAGCCATCGGACTTGACTTTCACCATTAAAAGGGTTTATGGAGTTCTTATAACTCTAAAAATTCCTTTTTTGAAGAAGAACTGCCAACACATATTCGAAACCATGTTTGATTCTTAGACGCGGTCAAGGCGCGGGTTTGATGACCCTGCTGCTTTCATCTGCTTGAATCTGCGTCTGCTTGTTGAACACAGGGCCTCAGTAAGCCTTGCGTTTTGGATTCAACACTTAGAATGTTTCTAAGTATGAAGGATTCGGACGCAAATTTCTTACGACTCTTGCGTCTTGTGAAATCAGACGCGGTCCTCATGAATCTTGTGTCTGAGCCCAAGTACTTAGAGATTTTTCATAAGTCTTGGATTTTCAAAATACGGGCTCTATGCAAGCCTTGCGACCTTCGGGTCTGGATGCAGATTTTGATGGTTTCCGCACCTGAGTTGCTTCTGCATTCAAGTTGTGGACACTTAATCATTTCCCTTCAGGTTTCTGATCAAATGTCATTTTCTTTCTGCAGTGCGATATTCCGCCGATCCTCTCTCCAAAAAGTGTCACTTCGGGCACGTAGGTGGTGCTGACCGCAACTTAACCTTTGTGTTGCAAAGGACTGCTCCTGTGACTGCTGATAAGTCAAAGGAGCGAAGGGAGAGGCTCTCCAAAGTCGACATGGCAACACTCCGGGAACTTATGACTGACGCAGAACTTAAGACGGATTTGCGCATTCCATTGAAGAAACCCGTCTTTTTCTTTGGCGACAATATTGGCGAGGGTGGTTACGTCTTGCATGATGGCGATTATAAGTGGCTCCGCCAGATAGGGGTAGGAAATTCTTTCTTCCAAATATGGAGAGAATGTACCCTCTATCCTATCTTCAGCACATGTCTGTTCCCGGGCAATGGAATGGGAGCTTGCCCGACCTATCCCAATGTCTCTCTCGGCATCTTGGGCGCCAAGAAGGTACATGTTGCCGGTCATGGAAGGGAAGTTTTCAGCCTGTTCCTTGGACTACTCAGGTCAGATTACCCAGTAGGGGAAACCCTCAGCTCAGCACTACCTTTATTAATCAATTCATGAAAGTAGGGGGTGATTTTCCCACTGACTTCCGCCCGCTCGGGTGGGTTCATTCCACTGACAAGTACTGGTGGGGCAAGATGGTGAGCTTTGTCCTCGCGAACTCGGAGGTCTATTGGACCAGGTGGGACTGTACCAAGCGGTCAGGGCTGTGCAATATGACATCCCACAGAATTTCCAAAATTCCTTTGGGATCCTGGAGCACTACGACCCTTCGACGGGGGACGTTCTTCACCCGGTTGGAGAAATGGGGTTTGCCCTGCACGAGTTATATGAAGTCTCGGGTTGGTAATGGGAGATGCTCCTTATGAGGAATACGTCCCCACTTCTGAGGAGCTTCATCTCTTGAAGAAAGAGTGCCCTCGTGTATATGAGACCTACTGGGAGGTGCTGTGTCATTTCCACATCTGTGGTCAAATAACTTCCTGGAGGGCTAGAGGAGTTAAGCAGCTGTCTTGGGCAAGTTACTTATTTAATGGCATCACTGAGAAAGATCACTCAGTGACCAGTCTGGCTCCCAGCTCTGACGAAGAAATCGCCGAGAGGATCGACGCCTCTGTGAGTTCTTATACCACAGAGTCAAACGAGGACACTTTCAAACCTGACACGGTTTTTGAAAGTTTCCATCACCAGGCCCAGATTCCCATTTCTAACCGGGCACTGCTGGCGGGTTTCCTCATGTTGTGGCTGAAGCGCTGTGTAGTGCCGACACTGCCGCATGAGGTGATTGTCGCCGACGTGGTGTATCCGGCGGTGCTGCTGGCCTATGGTAGGTCCATAGCTCTCCTTCCGGCAATGGTGGCCGGTATCCAAAGCGGGTTGCGGGCCTAACTCAGAGCCTGTGCAGGGTAGAGGCCATCGTCGACTCCAAGGTAAACCAGAGGTCGATTCAGAGGGAAGGCCGAGAGTGAAGACCCTTACCCTCGGATCGAGCTTCCCTACACGTACTTAATGGCTTGGTACGTGATGCACTGCCCCTCACTGATGACGCCAGTGTCTCGATGTGAAGGGTTTGTCCCTTTTGTGCAGCGGCTGGAGAGTTCGAGCTGGTGCAACAACTATATGTTCTACGTCCGGAAGTGTATTCTGAACGCTTCCAATTATCATCTCAACCGTTGCTTCCCCGAGATTACAGATGCTGCTTATGGGGATAAGTTCGCCGACATTGTGGGTCCGGACGACTTCACGAGGCTACCGTCGGGAGTCTTCTGGTGGCTCATCAATATCCGGCCCGGGTATCTGCTCTTTCGGCAGGGGAACTCGTGCACGATCGAGCCTTATATGCCGAATCATTTTGCCCGACAGTTTGGCTATGACCAACTATATATCGGTAACCCTAACGCTCAGCTTACCTTCAGTGGAAATCTGTTGAAGGTGCTCGGGCTTGGTATTATAGCGTAGCTGGGGGGACACAGGCTCTTTTCCGTTTACCTCATAAGACGCCGAACTGCTATGCAAGCCTTAGCTTCTGCACCTGGTATTTCCAGGCTAGCAAAATGCCTAGCTACTCAATGGAGCGTTCATGCATTAAAAGCATTAATGCGTCCTATGAGGAGAAGGTGGCAACCAACAAGCGCTAGCGAGGCCTTGATGAATATCAGGCGGCTCAGAGGGAGGTCACAGGGGAGCCGAGGGCGGCAGTACCCAGGGAGCAGCCTGCCAGAAGGCGTCGACAGACGGTGCAAAAACGTCCTCATGGCGTTACTCTCCAAGCTGAGCCTTCTTCTACTTCCACGACTGAGCCTGCCTCGAAGAGGGCCAGGAAAGACTTGGCGGCTGAAGAGGCCGTCCCCTCCGGTATCGAAGATCAGAGGGAAGAAGAGGAGGAGGAAGATGATGCCCCCTTGTTCGTACTCATGGATTGCGCAGCAAGGGCCCGTAATTTTAGAAGAAGGGGAGCTTGCTGATGAGCCCGTGGCAACTGATGAGGCTGAGCAACTTGAGGCTGACCTGGTGGGAAGGAATGATGTTGAGATTCCAGGGGTCTCAACTCAACTCGGGTCTTCTTCGGCTTATGATAGGAGAGATGAGGCACAACAGCCTGGGTCTCCTGTCGTATTGATGCCCAGCTCGAGGGTAGTTGATCCCAGTCCCACTACTGGGGTATTTAGTAGCAAGGCCTCAATTGCCGAAGCTTCTCGCGTTGAACTATCGTCTTCATCATCCGGAGAGGACGAATATGATTCAGGCAATGAAGTCGATTTTGGTGATGAACCCGCTCTTCCAGATCCGAGCAAATTCTAACATATCTCGGAGGAAGAGATATACGGGTGTGATCCGGCGATGGCGTTATCACAAACGGTAACTGCTCCTGCTGAAGGCACTCTTATAGTCTTGTTGACCCAGTTTCCCTTTTTTAACTAGGGAAAAGGTTCTGACATTCTCCCTTTATGCTGCAGGGTTGGCCGCAAACAGCAAGGTTGCGACTTTCTCCCATATCGAGGAAATGATACAAGAACTAGCCCAGCAGGAGGTGTTGAGGCTCCTGCTATTGAGATGCCTCAAGAGAGGGCAATTATTGAGGTCGGGGAGACCTCAATCTTGCAAGATTTGCCCAGGGATCTACCGTCTTTGGACCCTCGGTTTGGTAAGAAATATGATGCTTTGAATATTTTCCTTTTGCTGTCATGACCGACGTTCTGGTGTTTTGCAAAGAGGGCTGAGGAAGCTCAGGCAGAGGACTTGGTAGTCAGCGTCGACTCAGCAGAGGCGGCTAGCGTTGAGCCCGCAGGTAGTACAATTCAACCCTTGACTGAGGGTTCCGGAGAAGCCGGGCTCGCTGCTACTTCCGTCGCCGTGGAGGCTGCTATGACGGCAACCGCCCGGAAGTGCCGGTGACCATCTCAGCTTCTGTCGCGCCTGTTGTTGACCCTACTCCTGCACAGGATGAGTTGATTCCCATCCCTCGTCCAGTGATAGGAAGGGGATCTGGGAGCACATCAGCAGAATTTTCCTCGGCCGGGGAGATATCATGGAAGAACTGACACGTCAAATGGTGCAGCAGTTCTTTGCTTCCATGCGATCGTGTATTGATCTCATCCTCTCTGGGGGCAGTTCTTTCGAGTTTGCTCGAATGCTTCTTGAGAATTTGATCAAAAACATCGGTCATACTGGAGGTCCTTCACATGCTAGGGCGTGTCTGCTGTTGGTGGAGCAATTGGGGAGTGATCTGAAAGAGCTTAAGTCTTTGGAAGACGCTGGTTCAGTTCACGAGGCTCGGGCGACCTTGACTAGGCTTCTCACTGCTCAAGAACAGGAGCAGAAGGAGATGGAGGAACAAATATCTGAAGAGACTCAGCATCTCCAACATTTCCAGACGGACCGTCAAAAACTGATTGGCGATTCAAGGGAATTTGAACTCGTCATGCAGAGCGCGGAGCAGGTTATCATCAGTGCTCGGGCTACCATAGCCAAAGCAGAAGCCTTGATTGCAATCAATGAGCAAAAGCTTGCCACTACCAGAAATAAGCTGGAAGGGCTGGAGGTTGCCAAGATGCAGGTTGAAGAAAGCCTCTCCATTCACTCCTCCAGGTTGGAGTCCTTACGAACACAGCTGGCTACGAAGAAGTTCTTATCTGAGGAGGAGTGTGGGTCCAAGCTCTCATGGAGGTTGAAAAAGCGCGTCAACATGAGATGCATCGCCTTAGAGAACAAATCCGTTCTTTGGCGAATCGGGATTATTAGCCTTCCCCTTTTTTTTTGCAAAGAGGAGAGCACTCCATTTATTAGAGTGTTTGTATTACTTTTATCATTTTTGGTTTAAATAATAAAAGTCTTTAAGATTTCGCTCCATCCTCATTGTTCCGCTATGGGTGAGTCCAATTTCTTAGCTGCACTCTTTGGTTATGATCTTGACTGATCCTGAGTAGACTCAGGCCGAGCTGAGTTTGCTAAACGCAGCTCTGATTTTGTGGTGGAGACGCAGTCCCGGGAGACGCGACTCTAATTCTGTCCAAATGCAGTCTTTAGGATGCAGAGAGGATGCAGTTTTATGCTCCTCCAATGTTGACGCATAGAACTCAGCTGATTGATGGGGACGCGGCACTGTCTTTGCGGAGACACGTCTCTAGGTCCTGCGAATGACATAGGCCTTCTTTGTTATAGAAGCAAGTCTTAGGACGCAGCTTTCTAGTTTTTCATGATTTCAAAACGCGACCCCCAGAATGGGTCCCTCTTTGCTAAGGGGACGCAGCTCTGAACTGCTCCGAGAGACGCGGTCGTCATTAGCTGGAATGAAAAAGGACGCCGCCTTCGTATTCACAAAGGGACGCAATTTCCTGGACGCAACTCTCGGGTCTGCGTTTGGTGCAACTTTTCAAGCGTTACATGCAGCTTGTCATAAAGATTTCGTTGGATCTTTAAATGTCCAGTCGATGTTGACGATGGGGGACTCGTATCTTCCAACGTTTCCCGACGCGGCAGTCCACGCGTCAGCCTTCATTGGGTTTAGGCATTAATGCCTTTAAATACCAGACCGGCACTGGCGGTTGGAGACTCGCGTCTTCGATGCTTCCCGAAGCGATAGTCCACGTGTCAGCCCTTTACTGGCTTCGACATGCATGCGGGGATTGAAGCCGACGGCCCTGATTAATGAGCCATTGATTATAGGGGTTGTAGCTTGCCTATAAATAGGGCTTACCCCCTTCCTTTAGCAGTCCCATACTTGGACTATTTTCTTTTAAAAGCGAGTGCTCTGAGAGACTCCATCTTCTCCCTTCAAGGACTTCTACCAGGGGCTTGCCTCCATGGACGAAGATGACCCAGAGCTTTCATGCTTCTGTTTGGTCTCTTCAGAAGATTACCCACTGTCGAGTGATTTCAATAACAGAAAGCGTCTCCTTGAGCACATTTTATGTTCGCGCTTCGATGCAGAGAGTTCAACTCTTAATAGAGGCCTCTGCGGGTTACGCCTTCTCGATTTGCCATGACATTTTTAACCCAACTAAGTTTGAATTTTGATATCTCTTAAAGAGATTCATCGCCTGGATTTTCTCCTGAAGTCTTAGTTGGTGCATTCCTCCTTTGGAAGTTGCGCCATTTGACTTAAACTTCTCTGGACGCGAGTATAGTAGACTTAGGCACCTGGCCGCAGGCTTTGCACATAGAGCTCGCGTTTGAGGCTGTCGACTTAGGAGAATTTCAACTCAGACTGGAGGTCTCAGGCCTGAATCTTGCAACTCCTGTTCATCCAACAGGGAGACGGCAATTTTCGCGTCTGATTCTCTTTACATCTTGCATCTTAGACATGGGTGTGGAACTAGATCGCGTTCAAATTCCGTGTATATCACAGCTTTGATTCGCGTCTGTTTCTGCCTCCACAGAAGTTTGGCTCTCTACGTGGGCCATTCCTGCGTCTGAAGTCCTCAGTAGTAGCTGCGTCTGTCACTTAGTGTTTTCTGTTGAGGTACACTAAGCTTCAGATTTTCTAATTTTGTTGCTTCTTGCAGGTAGGCTTGATCATCCTTTTTCATGTTCGCTGGGCCTCTGGTAGAATATTTCGGCCAGCGAACTTGTTCGGCGGTCGACCACAGGAGAAGAAGTCATGGGCCCTGACCCTCGCCAAGATCTCTTTGGATTCAATGCACCGGTCATGCTTCTTGGCATGGCATGGTCAGAGGGAGCATGGCGGCGGGGGTAGTGGTGGATATAGTGGTGGATATGGTCCTCCTGCAGGTCATCGAAAAGAGGGGCTTCCTCTGTGAGGTCTCAAAACCTCCTTTTTACCCAGAAGTGACATCGAGGAAAGCTCTATGCTCCTTGGGTGACTCTCTGGAGGTAGAGATGTTCATCAACGAAGGATCATACCCCACTTCGGATGGTCAGGTGGAATCAGAAGATTCTGCTGCCTTTCTACCTCAAGAAACACCATTGTTCTCGGTCAACCAGAGGCTTCTTTGATGTTTACATCATGCATCGTAGTGCAACCAGCTTCCGATCGTCGCCACAGTGTTCAATCTTACTTTGGCGCCCTTCCAAACATCTTGTACTTGGAGTTGTGAGCAGCTTCAAGGAGTGAGTGCAACCTTTGAGAGAGAAAGGGACTTCTCTGTACTCCTTTATTGTAACACTCAATCTTATTGTATAAGAGAGCGTTTTGTATCACTTTAATATGACTGAAAATAAAAGCGACACATTTCTTTTTGTCTTCTTCTGTGTCTTGAACTCTCTTTTTGTATTGAAAGTCAGACGAATAGAAGTAAAGAACCTTTGACCTGTCAAAATCATGATAATAATCTTAACGAGTCAAATTTTGGGGAGAGACCCTATTTCAGGACTCAGCAATACTGTCAGAGGTGTGATATTAACTTGACAGAAATAAGGTAATTTTGGTGGGCCTGCCACTTTATAAAAAGAAAGTGACAGGTTGAATTGGAACCCCCAGGGAAGATGAGATTTTATCAAAGGTTTAAGCTCAACTGGAGAGTTGATGAAAACACTGTTAACGGTGTAATGTTAACCTAACAACGTTTTTTAAGTAGACTTGTTGTTCTGTTAAGGAGAACAACAAGTGAGACTAGATTCGCGGGGGATCTAGGAAAGTTTTTACCGTTAGAGGTGTGATATTAACTTAACGGGTTGAAAAGTTGTCTTGCCAGAAGTGTGATGTTAACTTGACAAGAATGTGAGTCAGAGGTGTGATATTAACTTGACTCAGAAGCATTTCAGCTTTCATTTGGGAAAACTGAAAGTGTCACTATCATAGGTGTGATGTTTAACCTGACAGTGAGGATAATGCTAGAGGTGTAATTTTGAACTTGGCATTGGTCATCTCGACTTTAACTAGGAAGTCCGAGGAAAAGTCATGGCCTTAAGTGTATTGTTAAACTTAGCAATGACTTGGACGCTAGAGGTGTAGTATTAAACTTAGCATCGTTCATTTCAGCTTCGATCTGGAAGTCTGAAGGAAGGTGACTGTCAGAGGTTTAATATTGAACTTGGCAGCAGCTTGATTACTGTTAGAAGTGTGATGTTAACTTAAACAGTAATTTTCAGAGGTGTGATATTAACTTGACAGTAGTGGACCTGCGATATGAGCAATTTGAGGACCTGTCATTCTATTGATGAGAATTGACAAGTGAATTTTGAAGTGCCAGAGGTATAATGTTAACTTGGCAAGTTTGAAAGTTTGTTACTCCATGTAGAGTTGACAAGCAAAGTTTGTACTCGACAAGGAGTATTGAGAATTTTCATTACCAGAGATATAGTGTTAACATAGCAATGATTGTATTTTGTAGACCTACCATTCTGTGGATTAGAATTGGTAAGGGATTTTTGGAGGGAAGAGCGGAACTACATCCACTTATGATTTTTAGCAAACCCTCAGCTGTCAATGGGTTGATATGCCTTTACCAACTAACGTTTGAGTCGGGCTAGCCATGCTATTCTCCTCAGCATGATGAGTTATCGAAGATTTATGTTGGGCTTAGAAGCCAACATTTTCCTCTATCCTTAGCCGTTGGAGGCGTTGGATCAAAGGGGAACATGTCCCTTAGGATTTTTAGCAAATCCTCAGCTGTCAACGGGTTTGATATGCCTTTACCAACTACCGTTTGAGTTGGACTAGCCATGCTATTCCCCTCAGCATGAGTTGTCGAAGATTTATGTTGGGCTTAGAAGCCAACATTTTTCCTCTATCCTTAGCCGTTGGAGGCGTCGGATGTTAATGAAGAAGCTCTTCTTGTTTTGATCAGAGGTGTACTTTTAGCTTGATCGGTGGAGGAGTACTATTAAGGATAGTACTCTTCAGAAATCTGCCATTGATCGGCATCATGAGTGTATCGCCATTTGAAGTTATGAGGCGATACGATCCATTTGAGTAGACTGACTCTACTACGAATGGTCCTTCCCATTTGGGTTAGAATTTTCCTTTCGTCTTGTGCGTCATCACCATAGGTCTTCTGACGGCTAAGACAAGATCGCCTTTCTTGAAAGTTCACACTTTAACTTTCTTGTTGAAGGCTCTGGTAATTCGAGCTTGATAAAGCTCGATTTGTTGTTAGGCCCGCAGACGCTTATCGTCTAAGGCCTCCAATTCCTGGAGTCGCTGTCGATGCTTCTCCTCTGTTGTCATCTCCGCTGTCAAGGCGTAGAGACGCGTAGAGATGGAATTGGATTTCCAGTGAAAGCACGGCTTCACACCCATATACCAAAGAAAATGGCGTAGCTTTAGTCGGGGTTCGCACAGTTGTGCGATAGGCCCATAAGCATTCACCTAGCTTGTCGCCCCAGTCACGTTGACTTTTCGAGACAAATTTCTTGAGGATCTTGCCAATGGTCTTGTTGAAAGCTTCTGCGAGACCATTAGCGGCGGGGTAGTATGCCGTTGAGAACACATTCTGGATTCTGAACTTAGCGCAGAATCTCTGAAAAGCCTGGCTGATGAACTGGGGCCCATTGTCGTGGACAATTCGCCGAGGTACCCCAAAACGGTAAATGACGTGATGTTTCACGAACTTGATCACATCAGATGACTTCACCTCCTTTAAAGGAACAGCCTCAGCCCATTTGGAGAAGTAATCGGTTATTGCCAAAATAAACCGATGTCCTTTTGACGACGGCGGGCTGACAGGGCCAACTACATCCATCCCCCACATTTCAAATGGCCAGGTAGAGGTCGTAGGGTGAGGGTACCCTGGTGCTTGATGGATGAAATCGCCATGTCTTGGCAGGCGTGACATCTTTTGGCATAAGTGATGGCGTCAGCACCATCTTAGGCCAATAATATCCCAGCCTTTGGAGTCGGTATGCAAGTTTAGGCTAGGTTGATGGGCTCCACACATACCGTCATGGGATTCTTTTAATATTTCATGTGCCTCCTTTGGTGAAAGGCAGCGGAGCAAGATCATGTCATGCGATCGACGATACAATGTTCGCATAATCGCATTATAGTAGAATTTGGGGGCTTTCCTTCGAATGGCAGCCGCTTCCTTGATGTCCTCAGGTTGGATGCCGTATAAGACATAATCTATATAGGGAAATCGCCAGTCTCTAGGCTCTGGACCGGTTGACGCTTCAAGCGCTTCTTTGCCTTGACAATCTGCCGCTGACTCCTGGTAGCCCTCGAGAGTAATTCTCGGGCAATACAGGTCGTGGCTGTAGACAAATACTTTCTCCATTGCTCCAGCTGGAAGAGCTAAGGAGGCAGCGAGGGATGCGAGTGCATCTGCATGCGCATTTTGCCTGCGCGGTACATGGTCAATGTAAAAGTTTGTAAACCTCCCGGCCATGTGGACAGTTGCGTTGTAATAGGGTACTAGGTCGTCATGTCTGACTTCGTACTCCCCGCGAACCTGGCTAACGATGAGTTTGGAGTCACCGTATGCCTCGAGATTTTTAACGCCAATCTCATTGGCGAGTTGCATCCCAATCAAAAGAGCATTGTACTCCATCACATTGTTGGAGCAAGGCTCAGTTAGCGAGAAAGCTCGGGGAATCACATAGTTCTGTGGGGAGACAAGTACTACTCCTACCCCCGCCACTATGTGTCCTTTTGGGCTTGTTCTTGATGCGCCATCAAAGAAAAGTTGCCACACCTGCCTTTCAAAGGATGTCTGGGTCTGGCAGGCTTCAGCGACCTCGTCTGGGAGATCGTCGTAAAGTTTGGTTGCCCTCGGATCTGGATGCTCAGCCAGGAAATCCGCCACCGCTTGTCCTTTAATGGCCTTTTGTGGTAAAAAGTGCATTTCATATTGAGATAGCAATATGGCCCATTTTGCCAGCCGGCCGTTTAATGATGAAGGCTTTGTCATGAGTAACCTCAAGGGGTTGACTTTTGATATGACGTTTATCGTCTGGCCTACCAAATAGTGTCGTATTTTCTGAATAGCGAACACCAATGCCAAAACATTCCTTCCCGATCGGGTTGTACCGATGTTCGGCTCCGATCATTGTTTTACTCAAATAGTAAATTACTTGCTCTCGTCCTTGATCATCATTCTTAGCGAGTAGAGCTCCTAAAGAATGATCCATTGCTCGGACGTGTATACCAGGAAAGGCTTTCCAGACACCGGAGCTGCAAGGACTGGCGGTTGTGTGAGGTACTGTTTAATTTCCTCAAATGCTTGCTGGCAAGCGCCGTCCCAAATGAACGAAACACCTTTCTTCATTAATTTGGAAAAGGGTTGACATCTTCTGGAGAGATTTGGGATAAACCTTCGGATGTACGCCAATCGTCCTTGCAATCCCCTGAGCTCCTTGAGGTTTCTCGGAGGTTGCATTTCCTGGATAGCGCGAACCTTTTCTGGGTCCACATGAATCCCCGTAGAGGTTACTACAAACCTAGAAATTTTCCACTGGCCACCCCTAGGAAGGACTTGGTGGGGTTCATCTTCAATTGATGGGCCCGCATGATGCCAAAGACAGCCTTTAGGTCAGATATGTGATCACCTTTAGCGCGGCTTTTTACTGCAATGTCATCAACATAACATTCTACTGTTTTGCGCATTTGCTGATGGAAGATGGCATTCATGGCCCTTTAATATGTTGCCCCTGCATTCTTCAGTCCGAAGGGCATGACGGTGTAGCAGTAGACCCCTAGCGGTGTTCTGAAGGAGGTATGCTTTTCGTCGTCAGGATACATTTTGATTTGATTATATCCTGAGAATCCGTCCATGAAGGATATTCGTTCGAATCCACATGTATTGTCAATCATAACATCTGTGATTGGCAGTGGGAATTCGTCCTTGGGACAAGCCACGTTCAGATCACGAAAATCGATGCAGATTCGGATCTTTCCGTTCTTCTTGGCAACGGGGACGATGTTGGCTACCCAGTCGGGATGTTGTTCTTCCCTGATGAAGCCAGAATCTATAAGCTTTTTGACTTCTGATTGAATCGCTTCCATTATCTCTGGACGGAATCGTCGCTGTTGTTGTTTGACAGGCGAATTGATGTTGAGGCGGTGCATAGCCACTTGAGGGTCAAGCCCGGGCATGTCTTTGTAATTTCAGGCGAAGACATCTATATACTCTTGTACAAGAGATATTAGATCCTTTTTCTCGGAAGGTAACAGGCCGTCACTTATGAAGATGGGCTTAGGATTAGCCTCATCCCCCAGATTGATCTGAACAATCTCTGTCTTTGTGGGTGGCTCTCGCTGTTCAAAGCGGGTATCCCAAAGAGTATTTAAATGTTTGATCCAAGGATCCGTATCGGATTGGATCATTTCTTCGTCTCCGTCTTCCAGGTGGCTTGTTGAAACCATGTTCACTGAAAGTTCTCTGAAGATGTTGCCGACACTGACATATGACTCCCATGATGATGTGCCTGAAGAATAATCGTGTCCTGATGATTCTCGAGAATCAGAGGCTGATGGAGCCGGAGTTGATACATAGCCCAACCCCCTGCGAGTCTGGTGATAATAATCGGGTGCTTTTTCTTCCGGCACAAAGGATCGAAGTAGCGTTCTCATTCCTTTGCCAAAGTTCAACCCGGGCCCGCTTGTTAAGTCATACCCCATGCGTTTCATCATTCTGAGTGCTTTTGGTTCGTAATGATTGAACTGAGGGGATTCCTCCTCGCCTTCTGATTCCTCGCGGGGTGTTGGTTCAGACGAGATCCGCCCAAAAAGAATTGGTTTTTGGCCTTTCCGTCTTGCTGGAACCGTGAATATAGATTCTTGCGCATTACCATTATCCTGGTACGTCTCGAAGGACGATTTCACTGGTACATGCAATGATGTCAAAGCACCTATTGCCGACCAGAGATCATCATCAACTTCGGTACTAGTGTCTGACGGTACCGAATCAGAAGCAAACACAGAAAAATACGCCAAATCTAACTCTTCATTAATGTACCAACCGCCTGCATCATCGGTGGTATTATCAACATCGAGCTTATTAGTGCTCGTTACAGGTGGATTAGCTCCCACACTCACTCTTCTTCCTCCAGCTCGGTGTCGGCTTCATTGCCAGAGTCTGGTTCCTCTGATTGTGGGATTTCATCTGCTTCCACAGAGTCCTGGTACAGGAGGGAATCTGTGAAATAATTCTCGACTCCCTTGAACGGATGCCTTTCGGCAATCAATGTTCGCACCTTTCCACTCCCGTCAATGTATTTCATGACCTGGTGGAGGGTAGAGGGAACGATAGAATTGCGATGAATCTAAGGTCTTCCCAGCAGTAGATTGTAGGAAGTATCAGCGTCGATGACGTAGCATGTCACTTCCGACCTCAGATCTCTGATCTGACATTTGAGCTTGACCTTCCCCATTGGACGGGTACTATTGGCATTGAACCCATAAATGGTCGTCTTGGTAGGGCTCAAACGATGAGTAGGAATCCCTAAATGTTGCATGACCGGCGAGGCATGATGCTCAATGCAGACCCGGGATCTACCTGAATGCGATTCACCTCAGATGATCCAATATACCCTGCGAAGTAAAGGGGTCGATCATGTTTCCCTTTGACTTGCATATCATCTGCCGTGAAGGTGATGCAGGGAATATTTTGGGAGGCGTGGAGGCAATCCTCTACATCTTCCTCCTTTGGTAGCTGGGTCATGAAGACCTCAGCATTAGCCAGAGCTTCTTGTAGAGCTTCTCTGGTCGACTTTGATAACCTAAGAAGCTCATAAAGCGTAATCCGCGCTGGGATGTTGGCTAATTGAGCCAGGACATCAAAGCGGTAAGGTGCTGTGGATCCTTCCGCTATGTCTTTTGAAAGAACTCGAGAAAAACGAAGTTCTTTCTGTTTCTCCCCGGGTTGCTTCGTGGAGGGCTTGGCTGGCTCTGCAGTGGGTCTTGGAGGGAGTTACTGCCACTTCGCCATACTTTTTCAAATATGGCTGCCCCGAACGGGTTTCTGTCACCAGCCGACTGGGTTCTGCGGCCAGAACTATTGTCTCCTCTCCTGAGTCGGTTAGCGAGGGAATATCAGTTTCCGTTTCTCGAGAAGAGGCACACACCACGTTGCAGGATGAAGCCTTTGCTTTGCCTTTGAACTTCCTGCTGGTTACAGTAGTCCATTGCTGGCCATCTATAAGGTCGGGATGAACCCACATGACTTCTCCCCGAGGTGTGGGAACAGGTACCAGGCCCTTTTCTTGCTACTGGTGAGGGTCTGTGTTGACCACTCCTAGCTCTCCTCGTGGGATAGGGACTACTCCAGAGGGTGTTGGAGGTTGCCTTCCAAACTGGAGGAATGACGTCATATTGGCCGCCACCTTCTTCTGCTCTGGACGGAGTTTTAATACCTCCGCGTCAATCAGAGCCTGAAGGATGTCCTTGAAGACATAACAGCTCTTGGTGGGGTGTCCCAACATCCTGTGATACATGCAGTAGTTGGGATTATCGGTTTTACCGACTTCCTCGGGGCGCCTAGCTTCAGGAAGCTTCAGTCGATTGCTCTTGTTGAGTAATTTGAAGAGCGAGTCGACATGTTCATCCTTGAAGGAATACTTCTTGTTGGCCCGTGGTTGGCTTGAAGAGCCACTCCCTTGACCGGTTGAGGTTTGACTGGGGACTTGGTCTCTGTTGCCAAGTTATCCTTCCTTTTGTTTGGATGGATGTGTCTGGCGCGCGCCTCGGTGACCTCTCAGGTCTGGGTTTGCCTTCTTCCGCTCTGACGCGGGCGACAATCTCCTCAGCCTGTTCACCTTGTTGGACTAATTGCTTCCAGGTGCGGCTTTCAGCAACTCCTATTTGAGCAAGGAGTGAGGTTTGGAGATTGTGGCGGCATGTTTCCACCAGGGTAACCTGGGTCATACCGCTCGGACATCGAAGTGCCACGTTCCGAAATCTTTCCACGAAAGATTTGACAGACTCTCCCTTTCGCTGTTTAGTAGCCAAAAGGGTAGGCATGTTGACTTCCGAATCATCTTCAAAGAAGTGCGTTAAGAAGAGCTTCTCCAAGTCGCCCTAATTTTTTATGGAGCCTTCTGGGAGCTTCATGAACCATTCAAAGGCGAGCCCTTTCAGGGTGCCAATGAATAAGCGCGCCAAGATAGCATCGTTATCTACTACATTCCCTGTTTGGGATTTAAAGTAGTAGATATGCTGGTTGGGTGACCCCTTCCATCAATCTTGGAGGGTTGGAGCCTTGAACTTGGGTGGGTATGGAACTAGGTCCCACTCGGCTGGATATGGCCGGACCACTCCTGCCTCCTGGAGGCCTTTTCGGTTGGTAAGGGCCTCAAGACGTTGCTCCAACTGGTTCATTCTCTTAGAATGAACTTTTCCTTGTCCTCGGTCGTCCTTTTCCTGCGACGAGGATTTAGACGAGCCGGAAGTAAGTTGCTCTTCTTCCTCTACGTGTACAGAAGATGAACTTTCCCCTTCTTTTCGCTTGCCTTTAGACTTCTTAGAGGAGGCTTTGTTGGTTGACTTCCTCTTGTCTTCAAGCAACTGTGCGAGCATCTGCTTGAGGGAGTCGATAGATTCTTGCTGAGCACGAATCATCTCGAGTTGTTCCTTCTGGGCCTGGGCTTGCTGCTCCAAGCGCCTGGCGGTCTCCTCAGGAGTGCTCGTCATGTATGTGAAGGTCTCTTTCTCTATAGAAGAGTTTGAAGCCTGCGACTCTGCAATGGCAGAGTGCGAGTCATTAACCTCAATGCCCCGGGCTAGGGCATTGTAGTTGATCGGGGGAATGGCCCCGGTCCGGGTGCGAGTGTGTCGGTACACTCCTTCCGGTTCAGAGTCAGATTCATCCTCGGAACTGACTGCAGGTTGTTTTTTCCTGCTCCTGCTCGCCATGTTAGCAGTAAGCTCGGGATATTCAGTGTCAGAGAAGATCCTCTGCCTGTGAGAGCGTCTTCTATTGGCTGATGGGGGAATCAGGGTCAGCTGTCTAACTAAAGACTGCTGGTTCACGCCTGAATCACAACGGCACTCCGAGAGCATAGAGATGAGCCGTTGGCAGCAACATGATGAAGTGATTTGATTAGCACTTCTTTTCTTCGTCAAGTAATCCCTTAGATCCATGGGAAGAGGATCGAAGAGATTAGCCTCGCAACTTTGAGGGCGGGAGGCATCCTTGCGCTGTACAGCTTGGACGCAGGATTCAGAGACGCGATTCTCGCGACGCAGCTTTAGGACGCGTGTCTGGCGTCTCTGCTGAGAAGAGACGCGGCTGTCGCGTTGCTGCTTGGTGCATCGGGGCAGGGACGCTTGAGAGAGAGTGGGCTGCTAGGCCCTACGCCTAAGGGCGCGTGCCTCTTGTACTTGACGAGGCGCGCAAGCTTCGCCTTGGCGTCTGGTGAGTAGGGCTTCAGAGGAACTAATTTGGGGAGTCTCGCGTTTGGGCCGCCAAACGCGGACTTCGCGTGCTGGATGCGGCGCAGCCAAGACGCCAGTTTGAATCTTGCGTCCTGCCGCAGTTGTACGATCAGAAGTTCCAACTTGCAGCTGATGCGCTCGCCTCCTCTGTCGGCGTTCAGCGTTTCGGTTGCATCGCGGAGGTGAAGAGAAACCAACGACGACCTAGTGCTGAGGGAGAGGGTGAACTGGCTGGACACCAGAGGGCTTGACCACGCGGGTCTCCTGAGAGACGTCGGCGCGTGTATCTCGTATGACGCGGTTGGCTGCGACATCCTTTACAGTAGCTGCGCCTGAGGCCACGCGGGTCTCAGAGCGGGTTTCGGGGTAAGTCCCCGTAGAGACCCTGCGGCAGACGCGGGTCTTTGGGCTCTTAGAGCTGGAAGAGAGAAAGTCTTCATACTTTGCTTGGTCGAACTCGACGACAAGCGATTCGACCATCTTCCCCTTATAGAGGACGTCACCTTGCGCCACGATTTGTTCATCAGTAACAAATGTAGTCCCCAGCGGAGTCGCCATCTCTTGTACGCGTCGGAAAAGGAGGATTCAATTGCAAAATTCTTTTGATTGGATAGAAGATTACAACAGATCAGTCTTCCGATTACAAGGGAGGGAGGATGTTGAGTCTTGAATCCTCCCTTTGTTTAAGGCTGGGTTCTTCAAGTGGCGGTGGAGAGTGAATCTTGTTCTTCGTTGACCGGCGGGTGAACGTTGAGATCTTCCGGGGTTCTTCTCTTCGGGTGGTTGACGGAGTAACACAGCTCTGTCGACCAAAACTCTCAAAGAGATTGTTGGCAAAGATTAACTTAAGCACAGCAAGCTAGCTAAAGAGTTGGACTCTCTTTCTCTGTATCTCCTCTCTAATCGACCGACCCCTTCTCAATAGCAACGGGGCTATTTATAGAGGTTTCAGGGGCGTACGTGCCTCCTAAAAACACTCCATAATGGGGGCTAACTTTCCCCGTTATGTGGGCCGTGATTGACCCTATAACCGGGACGGTTACAACTGAGATGCGGGTGTCAACCCACGCGCCTTGGAGCTGCTGAGACGCGGGTTTCGACCCACACGCCTTGGTGCGGCTGAGACGCGGGTTTCGACCCTCGCACCTTGGCGCGGCTGAGACGCGTCCGTCGAGCCTCGCGCCTTGGTGCTGCTGAGACGCGGGTTTCGACCCACGCGCCTTGGTGCTGAGACGCTCAACATCCTCCCTCCCTTGTAATCGGAAGACTGATCTGTTGTAATCTTCTATCCAATCAAAAGAATTTTACAATTAAATCCTCCTTTTGTTTAAGGCTGGGTTCTTCAAGTGGCGGTGGGAGAGTGAATCTTGTTCTCCGTTGACCGGGTGAACGTTGAGATCTTCCAGGGTTCTTCTCTTCGGGTGGTTGACGGAGTAACACAGCTCGGTCGACCAAAACTCTCAAAGAGATTGTTGGCAAAGATTAACTTGAGCACAGCAAGCTAGCTGAAGAGTTGGACTCTCTTTCTCTGTATCTCCTCTCTAATCGACCGACCCCTTCTCAATAGCAACGGGTCTATTTATAGAGGTTTCAGGGGCGTACGTGCCTCCTAAAAACACTCCATAATGGGGGCTAACTTTTCCCATTATGTGGGCCGTGATTGACCCTATAACCGGGACGGTTACAACTGAGACGCGGGTGTCAACCCACGCGCCTTGGAGCTGCTGAGACGCGGGTTTCGACCCACGCGCCTTGGTGCAGCTGAGACGCGGGTTTCGACCCTCGCGCCTTGGTGCGGCTGAGACGCGTCGTCGAGCCTCGCGCCTTGGTGCTGCTGAGACGCGGGTTTCGACCCACGCGCCTTGGTGTTGAGACGCGGCCAAAATTAGCTTTACGTTTAGAACTTGGAATTCTGCTTTTCAATGGCTTGTCTTTTAGTGATTTTTTAGACAGCCTACAGGTGTCAAGCAATCCATGAGTGTGTGTAAACAATATACGTGTACAAATACAAATGATAGATTAGCAAACCAAGATTACACTCCTAGGTGGTTAAACCAAATATCAGGAGCGTAGGCTCTGATACCAATTGAAGGTACACCTAGAGGGGGGTGAATAGGTATACGGCTAATCTAATGAACTAAATGCGAAAATTAAAACTAAATTGCAATTAAACTTAATGCAACCAACGAGTGTAACCGAATTCCCGGTGAAGGGCTCTGGACTAACTCCTCTTGATTCCTCTGAATAAGAGTTGAGGCGCTATATAAAGTTCTCGTGGTTAAGCACAAGTGAGGCACACACAAACAAACCAAGCATATAATGGATATATGACAATATGAATAATGCAAGACACAAATAAAAGAGAGAGAGAGTCAAGAGACCAAACGCAAACAACGAGATTTGTTTCGAGGTTCGAGCACCCAGCTCTACGTCCCCGCCTTCACCCAGAAGGATTTTCAATCCACTAACTTGTCCACACAGGACTCCCACACAGGGAACCTCCACCGAGGATTTGGGGCAACTACAACCAGGAGTACACAACTCCTCTCTCAACCAATACAACCTCTCACAGAGGCAACACAAACACCACCTCACACAAGAGGGGTAGGCACTTAGCCAAACAACCACAATCCACCTCTTCACTAAGAGGGATACACAACCAATCTCCACCTCTCACTAGAGGAAACCAAACATAATATCCACCTCTCACTAGAGGGAGCCAATCACCACTCCAAGATCAACCTCTACAAAAGAGGGATACAACAAATAGGGAGGGTTACAACAAGGTGGTCTATCTCAACCACAAACAACTTTTCTCCACAAAATAAAAGATCCTAAATAGATAGGATAGCAAGATATGGCTTAAGTGTGGAAAACAAAGAGTTTGAAAATCAAAAACTCAAAGAAAAACTCTTGGGAAAACTTCTAGAATAGATAGAAAATATAGATCAAAAACAAACCCAAAAGACTTTCCTGTTTCTTGATTTTTCAAACCCTTTTTGAAACAAATAAAGATGAAAACTTTGAACCCAAAACTCTTTGAAAACTTGTTGTTTTAATACTGGAGAAGTAGAAAAAATTTTGCTCTGAAAAACTACCCAAAACCAATTCAAATGGGGTATAAATAGCCCCTTAACAAAAACTAGCCGTTGGCAGTTTTTCAGCCCAGACGGCTGTCGGTCGATCGGCCCGGTCGACCACCAATGGTCAAAAATCCGACCATTAGAGCCTCGGTCGACCGGCCCGTCGACCGCAGCCTGGAACAGAGAGCAGAGCTCTCTGCCGGTCGACCAACCCGGTCAACCGGGGCTTTCCATAGAGCAGAAGCTCTCTGCGGTCGACCGACCCGGTTGACCGGCCCTCCAGCCAAAGCTGGCGTGCACGGCTGTGCACGTCGGTCGACCGACTCGTTCGACCGACTTCACGCGCGGTCGACCGATCCGGTCGACCGGCAGAAGCCAGACCAGACTAATCTAGGGATTGAAAACTTGGTTTTTATTTGTCAAATAAATCCCATAAAACTTCTAAAAATTCACAAAAATAAGTTCTTGCATGATATTTGAAATACAAACTTGTTTGAGTAAAAATCAAATCAAGTTACAAATATTTTGCACTCTTTTTGTGTTATGGAAATTTTGCCGAAAACCAAAATCCGTATTTTTCAAAACTTGAATTTTTGTATTGAAAATTTGTTTTGTCCAAAACTCATCCAAATACAAAAACATGATATTGAAACAACTTTAAGCATATAGCATATGGATAGAATCCATATACATAAAAGATATATATATATATATATAATATATTTATATATTATATATAATATATATATATATCATTGTTTTTGACTTAACATCCAAAAATAAGTTTTGTTAAAATACAAAACTCCAAACTCATGAAATAGACTATCAAACTAAGTTTGTTCAAATAGTTGAAGCATACATGTATATAGAACATATCTAATATACATTTAAACAATGTAAACTTGCTTTGATACTATCTATTCATGAAAACCAAGATCGGTTAAACTAAAAACCGAAAACCAATATCCAAAACATGAAACGCGTGTGTGTTGTGAACTTGAGCATACCACACTATCTAATCTTTACACATGGATCTAAAACATAAATTAAACTAAGTACCGAAGTCTTCTTGACGAACTCCGTCTTCAAGCCGACTCGATCCAAATCGTGATCCACCGAGCTTGACTCCAATGAGTGCTAGATATGACTTTGTCGCTCGGGCTCTTGAATCACCATGTGAGAAGCTCCAAAACACCTTTGTTGAAGCTAATCACCTACTAATATCTTGGTTAAAGATCTGAAACTGAACATCACAAGATTATTAGTAAACATAACTACATGAGTTAATCATCATCAAAACTTGAGTGGAAGGCCTCTGGGCCAACAGGTTGCGGTTCGGGCATGTACGAAACCCACCTAAAACATGGACAATTTCTTCACCGATCAATTTCAATAACATAGGATCCTAATGAAATGTGTAGTAGACGTAGTATGGGACGTGTTTACTGTGTGTAGCAATTGGTATTCGCTAACATAATTAATAAAAAAAATTAACATGTGATTGTTCGTGATATAAATTCTATGATAGACACTTGATGCATATATGCTATAATAGACACCTGACCATACACATGATTTTATTATAGATTATTCTCATTATAGTTTACTTTGTTTTGAGTGCAATTTCATTTATAATGTATCAACTGCTATTAGTATATTGCATTATCCCACTTTCCTTAATTTTGCACACTCCCTATGAGTTTTCTGACTCTCCTGAATTTGCATATCCAGGTCTATATTACTAATCAGGTATTAGGGGAGGATCATATCTATTACGAGGAGTTCAGAGTTTCTCTTTATTTTATCATCCAGATTTTTGGTATTATTCATACATTCCTCTTATTTTGATTGATTCTTTATATATGGACTCAGTATTTATTCTGTTTGATGGTTCATGGAATAATATATCATTATGTTAGAAATTTATATATCATATTGCAGTGGCTTTTTTTCTTTCATAGTTGATTTATATATCTTGCTCAGTTTAGTTTAGGCTTAGCATTTATATGTAGGGTATTCTTGATTAGTCTCCATATTTGCATATTTCATACCACATCTTCACATTTATTCTATATGAAATTTTGTTAATAATGGCCTTCTTGTGTGTTTCTAGGTCCATGGCATGAAGTGAAGAAGAAGTCCAAAACTCTCATTTATTTGGGAATTTTTAGAGCCTAGAAGAAGTCCAAACTTTGAAGCCCAATCTGCTAATTTTTGAAGCAGAAAACAACAAAACAGTATGATGTACATAGACCATACCCCAGGTACAAGACCCACGCTCTGGCACTGCGCGATCGGCTGCAGCGTGGTCGCACGCGGCCATGGCCACGTTTCCGCGGCTATGTTGTGGGGTCACGTGTCGTGCTTCATCGCATGGCCTCGTATGGCGTCGCTGGTACTCTTCTTTGCCTATACATGGCCCAGTGTTGAGCCAGATCCAAGGAGGAGGGCTTGTAGTGTAGTTTTCTCCCCTGAGTGTAGTTTTCTTCTTTTTTTTTTTTTTTTTTTGCTTTTCTTTTGTTTTTCTTTTCTTTTGTAGATCATACTATTTTGTTATTTTAGGGAAGAGAGTGATTCATAAGATAGAAAAGAGAGTTCTTGTAATGGAGGGTGACACTCTATGAAAGGTTCTTTATCTCTATTTGTTTCTTCTCTAACTTATTACATGTTTAACTAATTTTTCTCTCATGGCAACTAACTACTAACCACTAACTTGCTAACTCCTTACTTGATAATCCACATGAATCTAGTAACCTCTACTTGGCCTTGCTCTTGTAAGAGTTATTGATGGCTCATGTGAAAAGTCACCTAGAGGGGGGTGAATAGGTGACAATGCTAATCACGGGGCAAATAAAAATTTAAAGCTACAACAATCAAGTTTCACAAGATGAATGCAAGCAAGTAAATATGACAATGATTATGATGAGCAAGAATAAGAGCAAGTATAGTAAAGAGTGCAAGAAAGTAAACCAATCGCAAACACAAGGATATGTTATCGAGGTTCGAGCACCCAGCTCTACTCCCCGCCTTCCCCAGAAGGATTCTAGCTACTTCCACTATCACAAAGAACAATTACAATGGAGTACCCAACTCCTACAATCTCAAGAACAAGTGATTTCCTTGGTAGTCAAAAGACCACAAACTCTCTCTTTCAAAAAATCTCTTCCCTTACAAAGGTCCTTAGAGAATAATGAGTAGAATTGAAGCTCTTTTATGTAAGGAAAAGAAATTGAAATCAGAGAAAAACTTTTGAAAACCCTTCAGAAAATTGAGAGAATTTAGCACAAAAACCAAGAACTTTGAAAGCCTTAAACTTTTGAATTTTTAGCAATAATAGTTGTTGTAACAAATCTCTCCCCAAACACCCCTATTTATAGGAGAGGGCTAGGGTTTAGGGATAAAACATATTTACTGATGTTTAGGAGGTAATTAGATCAAAATATATCCTTAAACGAATTTTTAAACACAAAAGACAAAAATAAACAGCTCTTAAAAATCTGCCCGTTACTGTTCAAACGGCTACATCGGTCGACCGGGCCGGTCGACCGGTAGTACAAAATTCCGACCGTTACAGGCTATCGGTCGACCGACCGGTCGACTGATACAAACTGTGACTCAAAATAAATATCGGTCGACTGCCCCGGTCGACCGACAGACATGCACACGGATACGTGCATTCTGCCAGGACCTCGGTCGACTGGTCCGATCGACCGGATGTAACGCCCGATTCCACGGATACGGGGACGTCACTGCGACGTATATACGTAGGTCAGAAAATGCCCTCACATATATACGCTAAGCATAAAAGTACAACAAGGATCAGAGTACGACAAAGCGTGGTAATCGTACATGTGCCAACACAAGAAGTACACATACAAAGTTATCACAGGATATTATAAAGTATTACACATTACATGTGTATTACATCATAACCAAGTCCAAAAGAAATATATACAAATATGTATACAAAAAGCTCACAGTAGAAAGAAGATCTCGTGAGTCAAAAGGTAAGTCTGGCACGAGGGGACTGGAACTAATCCGCCTGCTCACTAAGGTAAGCTTGGTCCTCTGTGGATGGCTCCACTTCGTTCCAAGCCTCAGAATCTGAATGTGCAAATCCAAGGAGTCAAGACATATAACAATAAACAAACTATAGCCAAGTGGCTAAGGGACATAAATAAGGAAAGATGAAACAGTTATAAGGAATATCAACTAACAAGTACGAAAAACATGAAGAGATAAAATCCTAATACAATGAATCTACAGTTAACGTCTTATTATTATTACTTGTCTTACTGTGATATCTAACTATGTGACCCAGCGTCCCAGAGCACATAGATCCATATCCTAGTAAAGCAAGATTGTTATTGGAAACAGCGGTTGTATCGACGAACTATGTTTACAGTGGGTCCCGTGCATGCCCGGGACCACGGTCCAGGTGTTCCGTTGCTTGATGACGGAACCAGCCGCAAGGCCTATCAGGAGGGACTTATGTATGCCCTTTGTCATGACTGTATCAGGAAGAGGGAGCAAGCACTCCCCTCGGTCCCCTGGAGGCCCTCAGGTCAGACCGGAAATATAATTGTACAATATACCTAATGCCACTGTAAACACGAACACATATCGATATCCGCTTGTTTCCCCCGACCCATGTGTAAGTTGGTCCATTTTATACAAAAGTCAAGTGCATCATGCTTGGTTTAAGAGATAGCATGATAAAAGGTGATATTCACTATTTAACGAGTCATGAAACGAGAATATGTAATAACAAGTCATGAAGTAACAAGTGGTGAGATCCATCAAGTAACATGTCATGTAATACCAGTCATGAAGTATAAACAGGAATAATATGTTACACATGTATCAAAGATAAAATCTAAATTCAAATAGGAAATCAGCTAAGTCAGACATTCAGAATTAGTCGACTAGGTGGAAGGATTAGTCGACTAATAGGGGTCTTAAGTCGACTAACAGTCTAGATGAGTCGACTAAAACTGGGTTCCAGAGAGTTGTAATTCTGTTTCAGAAAAAGTTAGTCGACTAGGGTTGTAAGGGTAGTCGACTAACAGGGAACTACTAGTCGACTAATGGATACTTAAGTCGACTAAGTCTGTGATACAGAGAGTTGATGTTTTATTTCAGGAAAACAGGAGTCGACTAGGGAGGAATGGGTAGTCGACTAGGGGTCCTAAGTCGACTGGAATTCTGGTCTAGTCGACTAAAACTGTGAAATCAGAAAAGGTTAAGTTTCAACTAAAGTGGATTAGTCGACTAGTCCCTAGGTCAAGTCGACTAATCGTGGGAAAAACAGTGACAGAACAGATTTTCTGGTGGTTGTTCTTGATGATCTAAAAATAGGATTTTTATGGCACAAGTGCACATTATTTGTCAACACATGTATACAAAGGGGTTTACAAGTCTTGGTGAGTAAATATACTCACTTCGAACGGTTATGTGAAGCTTATACGAGTTCGAACGGATCGTTGTCGACGGCTATCACCAACTCGATCCTTGGCGATACTTCCGACGAAGAGAGAGATGCGATCCAAATCCAAGGTAGTGATGGTTGCTTGAGATGGAGATGAAAACCTAGGTGAGCTTTGGAGTTAGGGTTTGAGATGGAGAAGAAAATGGTGAAGGCTATTTTCTTGGTGAAGTGAAAAAGAGTAAAAGAATGTAAAGGAAAACTTATATAGGATTTGATTTTTGTAAAGGAGATGTAAATAATGTAAATGTGAGGGGGTTTATTGCAAAATAGGAGAGGGGATGGGTGTCCCTCTTCTTGGCCACTTGGCCGGCCATGGGAGAGAGAGAGAAAGAGGGCAATTAATGAGGAAGGGTGTGGAATTTGTTTGATATTTTGGGAAGATATTTTGGGAGAAGATATTTTGGGAATTTGGTGGAAGGAAAGAAGGAAAGAAAAATAGAGAAAAGGAAAAGGAAAAGAATTTGATAAATGGAGATATTTTCTTGATCTCCAAAAATGAAAATATCGGAAACACAGGTTCCTGGGTTTAAGTCTAAGATGCGGAAAACATTTCGGAAAATACCGAAATCGTCCGAATTTCAAGTATCTCTGAACGACTCGAAAATTTCACCAAAAATCAATAATAATATATGAAGGCTAATAGTGAAATCCTTTTTAAGGAATACTTTATAGTTTTAAAACTAAAAATCCCGGAATCAGTTATCTACCGACTCCGTTAGAATTTTCATAAATTCATAAAATTCTCAGAAAAAGTATTTAGATAGAAAAAGGATTCTAAGAAATAAAGCCTAAAGGACTTTCTAGAAATTCCTAACTGTTTGGAAAATAAAAATTCGGGAATCGATCAGTGACACTGGTCGACACCGGTTTTGAAGAAATTCATTTTAATTCAGGAAAAATCCAGAAAATCATATAAAATCTAATATATTAGAAAATGATATTTGAAATTGAAATCGGTCAAATACAGGAAGTAAATCAAAAAATACGATCGAAAAGCTGAATACGCAACTAAGTACGTATTCTGGAAACGGGGTATTACAATCCATCCACCTTACAAAAATTTCGTCCTCGAAATTTCATAAGGTGAAAGGTAACAGGAAAAGTAACAGATAGAGAAGGATAAGATGGAAGATAACTGTAGAGAAGAATAGAAGGAAAGAGTCTTACCAATCAAGATGTGAAGAGTTGAGGATAGCGCTCACGGATAACGTCCTCTCGTTCCCAAGTGGCCTCTCCTGGCGCATGCCTGTTCCAAGACACCAACACTAAGGGTATAACCTTGTTCTTCAGTGTCTTCACACTTCTATCCAGAATGGCCATCGGCTGCTCCTGATATGATAAATCTGGCTGCAGTTCCAGTTCGGAATGATCCAAAATATGACTATCATCCTTGACATACTTCCTCAACTGAGATACGTGGAAAACATTGTGCACTCCGTCCAAAGATGGAGGTAAGGCCAATCTGTAAGACACATCTCCCACTCGCTCCAAAATCTCGAATGGGCCGATATATCTCGGACTCAGCTTTCCACGAAGACCGAACCGGATTACTCCCTTGGTAGGTGATATCTTCAAGAACACATGATCTCCTGCCTGGAACTCCAATGGCCTTCTCTGCGAATCTGCCCAACTCTTCTGCCGACTCTGAGCTGCCCTGAGGCGATCTCTGATGACTCTGACTTTCTCTGTTGTCTGAATCAGGATCTCTGGCCCCAATAGTCTCCTCTCACCGACTTCATCCCAACAAATCGGTGATCTGCACTTTCTTCCATACAGTGCCTCAAAAGGTGCCATCTTGATACTTGCCTGATAACTGTTGTTATAAGAAAACTCAGCCAAGTGAAGATGATCTTCCCAAGATCCCTTAAACTCAATCATGCAGGCCCTTAGCATATCTTCAAGGATCTGGATAGTCCTTTCAGATTGTCCGTCTGTCTGAGGATGATATGATGTACTGAATTTCAGACGAGTTCCCAGACTCTCTTGGAGACTCTCCCAGAAATAAGATCTGAATCTGGTGTCTCTATCTGATACAATACTAACAGGAACTCCATGTAGACGAACTATCTCCTTCATGTACTTGTCTGCCAGAACCTCTGTTGTCTGACCTACCCGAAATGGTATGAAGTGAGCTGACTTGGTGAGACGATCAATGATTACCCACACAGCATTATTACCTTTAGGACTGCGAGGTAATGCCGTGACAAAGTCCATGGTGATGTGCTCCCACTTCCACTCAGGTATTGGTAAAGGATGTAGAAGTCCAGCTGACCTCTGATGCTCTATCTTTATCTGCTGGCAGACCAAGCATTTGGCTACAAACTGAGCTATCTCCCTCTTCATAGCATTCCACCAAAACTGCTTCTTGATGTCCTGATACATCTTGTTTCCCCCGGGTGTATGGAATATGCTGAACTGTGTGCTTCCTCTAAAATCTTCTGTCTGACTTCTCCTTGGGGAACACAAAGTCTGCTACCAAAATATAGAGCACCATCTGGATGAATACAGATATCAGTCCTCAATCCAGCCTCTACCTGATCTCGGAATTTCAGTAATCTGGGATCTTCCTTTTGAGCTTCCTTGATCTCATCTATCAATGATGACTGAATCTGCAAGGTCATGAACTGTCCTGCCTTCTCAGTTCCTCGAACTATCATCAAGTCCAATCTGATGAAGTCTTGAATCAACTCCTTCTGCTGAGTGAGCTGGACAAGCACTCTATTCTCTGGCATCCTGCTCAGTGCATCTGGAACTGTATTGACCTTGCCTGGATGATATTGCAAGTCAATATCATAGTCCGCCATCAGTTCAAGCCATCTCCTCTGCCTCATGTTCAACTCTTTCTGTGAGAAGATATACTTGAGACTCTTGTGATCCGTGTATATCAACACTTTGTCTCCCAGAAGATAATGCCTCCAAATCTTCAAGGCAAAGATAACAGCTGCTAGCTCCAAGTCATGAGTTGGGTAATTCCGCTCATGAGTCTTCAGTTGCCTAGATGCATATGCTATGACATGATCATGTTGCATAAGTACACATCCCAGGCCTTTTCCTGATGCATCACTGAATATGACCATCCCTCCTCTCCCTGAGGGAGTCTTCAAGATTGGAGCTGAAATGAGCCTCTGCTTCAATTGCTCAAATGCTGCGGTACACTCCTCTGTCCATAAATACTTCTCTCCTTTCCTGGTGAGCTTGGTCAACGGGGCTGCAATCCTAGAGAAATCCTGGACAAAGCGTCTGTAATATCCGGCTAGTCCAAGAAAACTCTTAATCTCAGTCACCGTCCTGGGAATAGGCCAATCCTTCACTGCCTGGACTTTGCTGGGTCGACTGAAATTCCTTCTGCTGAAACCATGTGTCCAAGGAAGGCTATGCTGTCCAACCAGAACTCACACTTGCTCCTCTTGGCATGAAGCTGCTCCTGCTGGAGAGTCTGCAACACAATCCTCAAGTGTTCTGCATGCTCCCTGTTGTTCTTTGAATAGATCAAAATGTCATCTATGAAAACAACAACGAACTGATCCAGATAGGGCGAGAACACTCGGTTCATCAAATCCATGAAAACTGAAGGGGCATTGGTGACTCCGAAAGGCATAACTAGAAACTCATAGTGGCCATAACGGTCCTGAATGCCGTCTTCTGGATATCCTCTTTCTTCACCCTCAGCTGATGGTAACCCGATTGTAAATCCAATTTAGAGAATACACGGGCTCCATGAAGCTGATCAAACAGATCATCAATCCTGGGCAAGGGATACTTATTCTTGATGGTTACCTTGTTCAATTCCCTATAATCAATACAAAGTCTCTTACCACCATCTTTCTTGTTCGCCAAAAGTACTGGAGCTCCCCATGGTGAAGTACTTGGTCTAATCAATCCTTTGTCTGAGTATTCCTGCAGCTGCTTCTTCAGAATCTCTAACTCTGTCGGTGCCATCCTGTACGGAGCCTTGGATATAGGAGCTGCTCCTGGAACTGTGTCAATGGAGAACTCGATCACCCTGTCAGGTGGCAGTCCTGAGATCTCAGCAAACACTCCTGGGAATTCATCCCACACCGGTACCTTCTGCTTCTGAACCTCCGAAGTAGTCATCTGAGTCTTTCCCTTGGTAGACTTCACTTCTCCACTAAATTGGAACTCCGGTTGATGAGGGATTCTGAAATTAATCTTCTTCTCCCTACAATCAATAACTGCATGGTACTGACTGAGCCAGGTCATGCCTAAGATTACGTCGTACCCTTTGGTATCTAGTACGAGCATATCTATGGCCAAGGTCTTATCACAAAGTTCTACCGGACAATCAGTACAGACTCTAGAAGATATGACTACCCCATTCCCTGTACTAATCTCCCATTTGTGGTCTAAAGATCTAACAGGTATAGAATGCAAAGCCACAAAATGGTCTGAGATATAACAATGGGATGCACCTGAATCGAAGAGAGCGAGAATAGGTTTCGAATGAACTCTGATGTTACCTGTTATCACCTCCTCTGAAGCCTCAGCCTCCTCTGCTGTCAAATTATATGCTTGACCCCTACCACGCCCTGCTGCAGTCCTAGCTCCTCTCTGGACTGGGCGAACAACATGCTGTGGAGGAAGGGGAAGAGCTCTCCTCATCACTGGTCCCTGATTCCTCTGCCCAAGTGGCCCTGGAAGTGCCCTCTGTCCATTCGGTCCTTGAGGTGCCGGCAAAGCTTGGTTGGCGAACCCAATTCTCCTGTGTGGACAGGTCTCTACTGCATGGTCTCGGGACCCACACACCAAACACAATCCATTTGCCCTACGGCAATTCTGCTGAGAATGACCTGGTTTCTGGCAAAAGTTGCAGATAGGACCTGGTCGAGCCATCTGGTAAGGAGCTGGTCTGAATGGTTGCCTTGCCTGAACCTTTGCTGCTCTGTATGGGCCTCCTCTTCCCATTGGTGCCAACGGCCTCTTCATGGCCTGGTTCCTCATCTGGTTGGCTTGCTTCTTCTCTAACCCACGCTCCACCTCTCGAGCTATGGTGAGAAGTTCTGAATAAGTCTTCAGCTGCTGGGGCATCAAGAAGACCTGTATGTCCATATGCAGGCCCTGCTAGAATCTGCTTGCCCGCTTCTCCTCATCCGTCACCATGTACGGAGCAAAGCGGCTGAGTCTGAGAAACTCCGCGGCGTACTCGTCCACGGACTTGTTCCACTGCTGGAGTCTGATAAACTGCTCTTCCATATCTTTCTGAGCAGTAACAGGGAAGAATCTGCTGTAGAAACTCTTGGAGAACGTGTCCCAGGTGACAGGCTTCTCCAATCTGGCCTCCTCAGCGAGCCACCAAGTTCTGGCTACATCTTTCAACTGAATCTTGGCGACCTCAACTTGGTTCTCCTTTGGTACCCTGGCTGCATTCAGCAGATCTGTGGTGTCTGTCAGCCATTGTTCAGCATCCAGGGGTTTCTCTTCACCCGTGAATATGGCTGGCTGCAACCTTCTGAAATCTGAAATGTTCCCCGGCCTCTGCTCTTTTGGAGCTGTCAACTCTTGTCGGAGAAGCTCCGTCTGCTGCTGCTGGTTCTCCATCATGGTCTGAATGACCCTCAAAATATCCACATTCTCTCCCGTGGGTCCATTCGAAGCTTGCCCCGAGTGGTTACGGCCCGTCCTTCGCTCCATACCGAGTTAGGAATAGAAAACTGGAATTTGAAAATAATTGGAAGGAGTTTAGGATACAAGGGAATGAATCGAGGAAGGAATCAAGAAGGACTTAATAACTTTGTATATTGTAGTTGGCATTAGCAAATTACTAGAATTTGCTGCTTGATTGTACTTTAGGTTTGAGAGCCTAGGCTCTGATACCAACCTGTAACGCCCCGATTCCACGGATACGGGGACGTCACTGCGACGTATATACGTAGGTCAGAAAATGCCCTCACATATATACGCTAAGCATAAAAGTACAACAAGGATCAGAGTACGACAAAGCGTGGTAATCGTACATGTGCCAACACAAGAAGTACACATACAAAGTTATCACAGGATATTATAAAGTATTACACATTACATGTGTATTACATCATAACCAAGTCCAAAAGAAATATATACAAATATGTATACAAAAAGCTCACAAGTAGAAAGAAGATCTCGTGAGTCAAAAGGTAAGTCTGGCACGAGGGGACTGGAACTAATCCGCCTGCTCACTAAGGTAAGCTTGGTCCTCTGTGGATGGCTCCACTTCGTTCCAAGCCTCAGAATCTGAATGTGCAAATCCAAGGAGTCAAGACATATAACAATAAACAAACTATAGCCAAGTGGCTAAGGGACATAAATAAGGAAAGATGAAACAGTTATAAGGAATATCAACTAACAAGTACGAAAAACATGAAGAGATAAAATCCTAATACAATGAATCTACAGTTAACGTCTTATTATTATTACTTGTCTTACTGTGATATCTAACTATGTGACCCAGCGTCCCAGAGCACATAGATCCATATCCTAGTAAAGCAAGGTTGTTATTGGAAACAGCGGTTGTATCGACGAACTATGTTTACAGTGGGTCCCGTGCATGCCCGCGACCACGGTCCAGGGTGTTCCGTTGCTTGATGACGGAACCAGCTGCAAGGCCTATCAGGAGGGACTTATGTATGCCCTTTGTCATGACTGTATCAGGAAGAGGGAGCAAGCACTCCCCTCGGTCCCCTGGAGGCCCTCAGGTCAGACCGGAAATATAATTGTACAATATACCTAATGCCACTGTAAACACGAACACATATCGATATCCGCTTGTTTCCCCCGACCCATGTGTAAGTTGGTCCATTTTATACAAAAGTCAAGTGCATCATGCTTGGTTTAAGAGATAGCATGATAAAAGGTGATATTCACTATTTAACGAGTCATGAAACGAGAATATGTAATAACAAGTCATGAAGTAACAAGTGGTGAGATCCATCAAGTAACATGTCATGTAATACCAGTCATGAAGTATAAACAGGAATAATATGTTACACATGTATCAAAGATAAAATCCAATTCAAATAGGAAATCAGCTAAGTCAGACATTCAGAATTAGTCGACTAGGTGGAAGGATTAGTCGACTAATAGGGGTCTTAAGTCGACTAACAGTCTAGATGAGTCGACTAAAACTGGGTTCCAGAGAGTTGTAATTCTGTTTCAGAAAAAGTTAGTCGACTAGGGTTGTAAGGGTAGTCGACTAACAGGGAACTACTAGTCGACTAATGGATACTTAAGTCGACTAAGTCTGTGATACAGAGAGTTGATGTTTTATTTCAGGAAAACAGGAGTCGACTAGGGAGGAATGGGTAGTCGACTAGGGTTCCTAAGTCGACTGGAATTCTGGTCTAGTCGACTAAAACTGTGAAATCAGAAAAGGTTAAGTTTCAACTAAAGTGGATTAGTCGACTAGTCCCTAGGTCAAGTCGACTAATCGTGGGAAAAACAGTGACAGAACAGATTTTCTGGTGGTTGTTCTTGATGATCTAAAAATAGGATTTTTATGGCACAAGTGCACATTATTTGTCAACACATGTATACAAAGGGGTTTACAAGTCTTGGTGAGTAAATATACTCACTTCGAACGGTTATGTGAAGCTTATACGAGTTCGAACGGATCGTTGTCGACGGCTATCACCAACTCGATCCTTGGCGATACTTCCGACGAAGAGAGAGATGCGATCCAAATCCAAGGTAGTGATTGTTGGCCCAAAAGCCCTTCACCCTAGTTTTGATGATGATCAACTCATGTAGTTATAGTTACTAATGATCTTGTGTTTAATTAGCGACAGATTCATGATCAAGATCTTAGTAGGTGCATAGCTCAACAAAGGATAAAAGAACTAGATTTGGAGCTTGCATGTGGTGATCCAAGGAGTTTTTGGATCAAGCTTGGACCAAGTCAAGAAGATGAGAAGCCTTCAAGGGAAGACTTCAAGGAGTTGAAGACTTGTGTCTAGGTATAAGATTTGTATTTTTGTTTTAGTAAAAAATGTAAAGGATAGATAGTTGGTGGATTGCTCAAGTTGTATCACACATACACACTCTTGATAGAACTCTTGATTTAATTGATTTCATAAAAGATTTCTTTTTAGAAAAGAATTTTTATTTAGAAAAAGATTTTTCTTTGAGACAAAATACTATTTTGGATTTTGGTATTTCATAGTTCATATCTTTAAACCAAAATCATGATTAGTGCTTTATGTCAAAAACATAGATATTTCTTATGGATTGTGTAGTGGATCATATCCATACACACTATGCTTTAAAATGAACTCAAATATCTTGTTTTTGTATTTGATGAAGATTTAGAAAAACAAGTTTTGAAAAACATGTTTTGGAAAAATACATTTTAGTTATTGAGCTAATATTTCCAAGTTACAAAAATAGACCAAAACATATATAACATGTCTTGATTTTGTGCAAGCATGTTTGTTCTTTCAAGTATATTGGTAAAACTATTTTTGTAGAATTTCTATGTATTTTTAGGATTTTTATAAAAGATTTTTAAATCCTGTTTTCTGACCTGGAGACTGGCTGACAGGCCAAACCGGTCGACCGGTCCGGTCGACCGATGTGCACAGCCCTGTGCACGTTGTCAGCACAGTGGCCGGTCGACCGGGTCGGTCGACCGACCAAGAGAGTTTGCTCTCTGGAAATGTCCAGTCGACCGATAGGTCGACCGACAGTTCATTCCAGGTTATCGGTCGACCGAGCCGGTCGACCGGTGGCTGCAACGGTCAGAAAAATGACCGTTGGCCGGTCGACCGGCGGTCGACCGACAGCTCTGACAGAACCCCAACGGATCTATTTCTGGCAGCCTATATAAGGGGGTCTTGTCAACTGTTTTGAGGTTAAGATTTTTGAGACTTCTTGAGCAGTTTTTCTGATACTTTTAGAAGAGTTTCTCTACAAGATTTTAGTGCAAATACTTCCAATCAAAAGGAAGAGTTTTTATCAAGAGAGTGTTAAGTGATTCTTTGAGTTTTTCACCATAGTCTTTCCTTGTTTTTCTCACACCACACTTGAGCTTTCCATTGCTAGATATTCCTATAGGTGTGTTGTAGTGAGAGTGCTCTTTAGGTGATCAAGTGTTGTGATCATCAAAGAGATCCTTTCTTTGTACTTTGAGGAAGCGGGCAAGTGTGCTCGTTGTGGTTGGAGTTCGGTTGTGAACTCTTGGTGGTTCGAGGTGCGGCCTCGGCAAGCTTAGGGGGCTTGCGTGTGTACGGGACTTGGGAGTCCGAGGGTTTGTAGGTGTACGGCACCGAGGAGAGATCCGGTGGGATCTTGCATAGTGGAAATCCTTCGTGTGTCGAAGGCGGGGATGTAGAGCAAGTGTGCTCGAACCTCGAAACATACCCTTGTGTTTGCGATTGCTTACTCTATCCCTCTCTCTCTCTTTGTCTCTTTTATATCTTGCACTAAATTATTGTCTTCATCATTTACTTGCTAGATATATTTCCCTTGTGCTAAAATTGATATACTTGCTTGGGATTGCTTGATAACACTAGTATTCAACCAAGAGAGCCAACGCGGCACCTCAACCATTCAAGGGGAATCTAGAGGAGCTTGTCCAGAGCCTCGCAAGGGGAATTCGGCAACACTCTTGAGTTATACATAAGTGTTCAATTAAAAGAAGTTTAATTTGGTCAACTTAGTTTTAATTCCGCATTATTTGTTCATAAGTGACCATTAGATTAGCCATCACCTATTCACCCCCCCTCTAGGTGAACTTACAATTGGTATCAGAGCTAGTGCTCTTGATAAGGGTCTAACAACCTAAGAGTTAAAGATCCTACATTTGGGCTAATCACAATATTTGTTGTACACACACACCTCACCATGGACTTCATGTCACCACCCACCTTTGATATTCTTAACATCCAAATTTGGAAGGTTAAGATGTCTTTGTACCTCAAAGCCTTAGGATTTAGTGTATATCTTGCCACCACTAATAATGATTATTGTTTACATGGTAAGAATATAGAGGCTAATACAAAAGCCCTTAATGCTTTAAAGAGTACCCTAGATGATGATTACTTATTTAGGGTTGCTAACATTGATATGGCTTTTGTAGTGTGGAATACCTTGATCTCCCTTGGCGAAAATGAACAATATTATGCCGGGAGCGATTCGGATGTTGGAAGCGACACCTCCAACAAGTGCTACATGGTCCAAGGGGATGACCCCCTTGAGGTAACTTCCGAATCCGAGGATGAGGACATGTCATATGATGAGCTTACTTCATTTTGCCATATGATTATTGAAAAATATGACATGATAAAGAAAGAAAATAAAAATTTGAAAAAGGACATTGCTTGCATGCATATAGAACAAGACTCTTTTAGAGATAACATTGCATGCTTAGAAAAAGACAACAATATTTTGAAAAAGAAATTTGATTGCATGCATGTAGAAAATGATTCTTTTAAAAATAAACTTGCATGTTTAGAAAAGGAAAATGAAGACTTGAAAAATGAAAATGTTTCCCTCATGTCTAAATTAAATGATTTGTGTAAAGGGAACACTATTTTGAAGGATAAGATAGCTATGGTAGAAAAACAAAAAGAAAATATTTTTCAAGAAAATATCACTTTGAAAAGAAAATTTGTTGAAAAAGAAAAAGACTTTGTTTCTAAAAAGAAAAAGAAAAATGATTCTTCATCTCATCATGCTTTTCATGCCACATCTAATGAGATTAAGAATATGAAAAATAAGATGAATAATTTGAGTTCAACTTTGAACTCGTGTGCATTTAACCATTCTAAGTTGGAATCCTTGTTTCAAAAGAAACAAGTTCCTCATGCTCATGCACATACACATCATGCTTATGGTGCACAACACGATCACAATCACACTCATAAGCATCATGCTAAGGTGTACATTTGTACACATTGTGGTCGCAAAGGCCATCTAGCAAAATATTGTTTTGATAAGAAACCATATTTATATTTTGCTAAGTATAATAGATTTTGGGTTCCTTACAACAATGCTAACCCCAAAGGACCCAAGAAAACATGGGTACCAAAACTCCCACCTTTTGATTTTGATGTAGGTGTGGGATCTCACAAAACGTGAGAAGGTTGGTACCTTGGTAGTGGTTGCAATGGACATGATGGACATACACTTGGTTGCATCACTATCAAGGAGCTTGGTGGGACAACCACCATACTTGGAGCTTTGGAGTTGGTAACAACCTCTAAACTCCTATTTTATTTATGTACATGCTTTATACTTTTATCATATTCATAGCATGTTCATGTTTTAAGATTTTGTGTGCTTTATGTGGTATTTACATGCTTAGATGTAGAATATATCAAACTTGTATCTATACATGTACACATAGTGAATTACAATTGACTCATATATGATTGAACTTCATGCTCACTTGTATCCACTCTATGCATGTGTATAATCTAGTTTTGATGATTCTCTTTTATACATGTTTTTGCCAATTTTGTGTGATTTACTTCATGTATATGCATGTTTAATTCAAATCTAATAAATATACATGTATACCCGTGAGTCTCTTGCCTTCATGCAAACATTTAATAGACTCTTTTAATATTTGGGATATGTATGCATATTGCTAGATTTGTATAATTCATACATATACCATGTAGATTATTTTTAAGATGATTTGTTTTGATAAAAATGATTTTTATGTGTTGGTTGATAAAAATTTTGATTAGTCATATTTGATTTGAGCTTCAATAACTAATTTCATGTAGATACTACTTACATAACCTTTGAACACTCGATCTTCAAGAAAAGATATAATTTGGAGCTTTATGGAATATGAGTGCTTGAACTTTTATGTATTTAGTATTATTCATGAAATACATATGATTTCATATTTTTGAAGGATCTTTAACTAGTTTGTCAAAAATCCATTTAAACTAGTTATCTATTCTTCATGTAATTGCACATGATCCTACTTTTAAAATTATATGGATAAATTCTTATGTATTATCAAAATTTATTTGTACTCCATGATTTGAATATTAGTTTAAATGTTAGTTTTTGTCAACACTAGGATTTATACTTGCACATATTGTGGGCTACAAATAAATCTTTTTATATGTGTGCTTAAATGCCTATTTGAACCCATTAGATGTGCTTGTATTGCTTAGTTTTGATGATCATTACATTCTTAAACTTGTATTCCCATTTGGATTTATGTTATGATCATGTGATTTCATTTCATGTATATGGTTATTTTGCCAAAACATTAAGATATACATGGATACCTCTTGAGTCATTTGCCTTTAATGCAAATCTACTTATATGGACTCAATTGTAGTTTAGGGATATGTATGTATACTTAATGTCTTGACAAAACATACATATATCTTGAAATATAAATTTTGTTTTAATAAAATTTTGTGTTTTTAAAATTGGTACAATAAAATTTTTGTGATGGATTTCAAGAATTCAAAATTTATGATTTGAAGGAATATTGAGTTTTATTGCTATTTTTCATGATGCCATGTTCCACATAACACTAGTTCACTCATTTTTTTTAATTTGGACTTTATAGATAGAGTGTTTTTAGTGCCTTGTGTTTCATTGATCTTTCATGAAAAACTTTTTAACTTATTCCTTGATGGAAGGATCTCGTACTAGTTCTTAAAACAAGTTCATTTAACTAGTTCGAATTCTTCATATGGTAGATTATATGATATATACACTTAAACTTAATTTTCAATTGGTATCATTGGATATTTTCAATTGGTATCAATTTGACCTCTTATGTATATACTCATATTTTTGCTTTCCCATATATGTATGTATCACCTTCAATTGATATTAGTTCTTCATACATATATATAATTTGTTGTGTGCTTGTATCTAAATGGACTTATATTTTTAAAGCACAAAGTTGTTAATGCTAAGCTTACTTCAAATCTTATTTATCTTCAAGCTTATGCATTGTATTTCATAATTGGTATCAAAATTCAAAATTTGGTTGTTCTACATTGGTACCTTAAAAGAAAATATTGTATTTTAAGATATTTCAAAATTTATTTTATAAAGAAAATTCAAAATTTTTTTTGATTTGTATTTCCTATATGCAAGGAGTGCTTAACATCTCTTCTACATATAGATTCATGTTGAGTATATTATAATTTGAGGAGCTTGACAACTCTTCTTTTCATGATATACGTGTGTAGGGGGAGCTTCACATCTCCTCTTATGCATGACATATTATACGTTATGTGAATTAGGGCTTGTCATCCCTCTTTCATGTAATGTATATGTGTCGGGAAGCTAACTTAACGTCTTCCTCTTCATGAATTTATATCGCATATAAATTTTATTGATTGATTTGTATTTACATTTACCCCTCCTTGATCTCTTTGTTTTTAACAAAAAGGGGGAGAAAATTTATTTGATGTATTTTTACTTTGAACCCTTTGTTGATGATTGACAAAAAGGGGGAGAAGTATTTGAGATTGTATATGCATGTTTTCATTGCTTAAGGGGGAGAAGTATTTGTCTTTCTTACTTATTATGCATATATGTTGTATTTTTGCAATTAGGAGAAAAGATTTGACTTAAGATTTGACTTTTGTTATGATTGCATCTCCTTACATTGCATACATGTCATGTGCTTTTATTACCATATCTTTTATTTATTTGGTATGCATGAGTTAAGGGGAGCTTCTTTGAAGCTTTACTTTAATCCATGCATATATAATTAATGAGGAAGGGTGTGGAATTTGTTTGATATTTTGGGAAGATATTTTGGGAGAAGATATTTTGGGAATTTGGTGGAAGGAAAGAAGGAAAGAAAAATAGAGAAAAGGAAAAAGGAAAAGAATTTGATAAATGGAGATATTTTCTTGATCTCCAAAAATGAAAATATCGGAAACACAGGTTCCTGGGTTTAAGTCTAAGATGCGGAAAACATTTCGGAAAATACCGAAATCGTCCGAATTTCAAGTATCTCGGAACGACTCGAAAATTTCACCAAAAATCAATAATAATATATGAAGGCTAATAGTGAAATCCTTTTTAAGGAATACTTTATAGTTTTAAAACTAAAAATCCCGGAATCAGTTATCTACCGACTCCGTTAGAATTTTCATAAATTCATAAAATTCTCAGAAAAAGTATTTAGATAGAAAACAGGATTCTAAGAAATAAAGCCTAAAGGACTTTCTAGAAATTCCTAACTGTTTGGAAAATAAAAATTCGGGAATCGATCAGTGACACTGGTCGACACCGGTTTTGAAGAAATTCATTTTAATTCAGGAAAAATCCAGAAAATCATATAAAATCTAATATATTAGAAAATGATATTTGAAATTGAAATCGGTCAAATACAGGAAGTAAATCAAAAAATACGATCGAAAAGCTGAATACGCAACTAAGTACGTATTCTGGAAACGGGGTATTACACCGGACCAGCCTGACACAGACTCGGTCGACTGTCGGTAGACTGCCGGTTGACCGGATCAGGTCAGAAAACGAAATAAAGACAGAATTTTGAGAAGAAAAATATTTTTAACAAAACTATTTTAAACAGGAATTCAGTATGTAACATAAAAATAAATTTGTAGAAGAAAGATTTTGTACTAAAATATTTTTGTATATTTTATAGGAAATAAACTAAGAAATAGTATATGCGCAAAAACGTGTGTGATTGAGCTTCAAACCTATCCACTATTCTTTAACATACTATAAAACTAAAAATATAAAACCTAAGGACCTCTGAGCAATCTTCACGTCTTTGAGCCATCCAATGCCTTGCTAGTGCCTTCTCTTCTATGATCCTTCCTTGATGAGCAAATTGCCTTCATTACTATGTGGAACTTAGAAGTTTTTGCAACAGCGAAGCGAATGAACTCTAAACATGGTACAAAACCTGAAACTCATCTTAAACAAAATCATTAGTACCAAATAGCACTAATTTGGTTTGTCATCATCAAAACACAAAAACAATTTGAGAGTGTAACCTCTTGGGCCAACAATCTCCCCCTTTTTGATGATGACAAAACAAATAGGCTATTAACAAAAATATAGGGTAGGAGAAAACTCCCCCTCAAATTATGCTATACATAAAACACAAGAATATGCTCTAGATACCAATAATTGAAATGATGCACCAATTATTGAAACCAATTAAAACAAATATATAAAACACAAAAATTGCTCTTGATACCAAAAATACCAAAACAACTAAAACACAAGAATTCATAAACCAAAACATATAAATTCATAAAACAAATCTTAAAATTAAAGCATATAAATTCATATGGAACCAAGACCAAATGAACTTATTTTTGTCATGTAAACTTATTCTCCCCCTTTTTGTCATACATCAAAAAGGGTTATGAAAAATATGTCTATTCAATAATACAAACATTAAGTTCTCCACAAATAAACGAAAATCTAGCAAAATCAAGAGGTTTAGTGAAAATATCGGCTAGTTGTAAATCCGTGGAAACATAATCAATATCTATATCACCTTTCTCAAAATGATCTCTAAGAAAGTGATATCTAATCTCAATGTGCTTGGTCTTACTATGTTGATTTGCATTTTTGGTCATGTGAATAGTACTAGTATTATCACAAAATATTTTTATATGATCAAAGTGCAAATCAAAATCAAGGAGAGTATGTTTCATCCAAAGGACTTGTGCACAACAAGCCCCCGCGACAACATACTCCGCCTCGGCGGTTGAGAGAGCTACGGAATTTTGTTTCCTAGAGGACCATGAAACAAGACAATTACCAAGAAATTGACATGTCCCACTAGTACTCTTTCTATCTACTCTACAACCCGCATAGTCGGCATCCGAATAACTAGTCATTGAAAAATCTATAGTTTTTGGATACCAAAGACCCATTCCAATAGTGCCCTTAATATAACGAATAATGTGTTTTACCGCAATAAGATGAGACTCTTTAGGACACGATTGAAATCTAGCACAAAGACACACACTAAACATGATATCCGGCCTACTTGCCGTCAAATATAAAAGACTTCCTATCATGCTTCTTGATTGGTAGTCAAAAGTGCATTTTTATCATCATATTTACCATCACATTTTCATATTTATTCATTTAATTCTGCACATTTATTAATAATTTGTAATTTATTGTGTGCAGGCCTCGAATTGTTATTTTAGCAATAAATAAAGCCTAAAGAGCCCAAAAGCCCAGATCCAAGCCCATGTTTGAAGCCCAGGTGAAAAAGCGCAAATACAAAGAGTCAAAATGCAAATACAAGGGCTAAAAGTTGCAAATATCAGATATTAGGGAAGGATAGACTTCTATCTAACCCTAAACACATGCAGGATGAGGATAAAAGGCCAAGATAAGAAGAAAATTCGTGGGAAGAAAATTTGAAGAAATCTGGATTAAGAGTAACTTGATTACCAAGTTATCTCGAAAATCCAGATTAAAAGGCCAGGATCAAACTTCCAGAAGCAGAAGCCCAGAGGAACGGACCAGGAGAAGCCACGAGCCAAAGCGCGTGGCCAGAAGCCACTAAAGTGCCGCGGATCCGCGGCAAAAGCCGCGGAAACGCGGCACTTTGATCTCATCCAGATCCCAGATTTCGTGGGCAGGTTTATCTAGGACTCCTCGGCCTTCTGCACCTATAAATATCACCTGCATTGCAACGTACAGAGCGTCCAGCGTCCAGCAAAGGGCCAAAGTTCAGATTTTTAGGGTTTCTTCTAGGTTTTCTTTTCTTTTTGTAATTTTTATGTAAGTGAGGGAGATGGCTTTGTTGAGGGTGACACCGACAGATGATTCTCTTCTCTTCCATTGTAATCAATAAAAAGGTAATTTTTATTTTGTTCTTATGTCGTTGCTTTTCTTTGTTTTCTCTTTCTTTTCTACTGTGTTTCTTTTTGTTGATCTTTTGACGAGCACGCGAGCGTTTACCGAACCACAAGTATACCGAAGATTAGTAGGTTCCAACGATATTCCATGGCGATGTTCTCCTCCTCGAGGCGTATCAACTCATGCTTGCCCAAGGCTTGATGACCTAATGCGACAACGGACTGAGTTCGATCCCAAGGTTTATACGTTCAACGCCTCCGAAATAAGGTAGAAAGTGTTAGGTTTCGCATATTTTCTCCAACCAAGGTTAGTTTTCTATTCTTTTCTTTTCTTTTCTTTTTTGTAGATCAAATCCACACCTCTCCAATATTCTTTCCCACAACTCATTGTAAATACCACTTTTCTTTGTAAATACCATCGTGACTAACAAATTAACTAAAAAAGATAAATTTTTAGAGAAACTTGCTTAACGCTTCTATCGCAGTCCCTCCTTGAGGATCACGACCCGCATAGCCCTGCTACCGCGGATTAGAACTGATTCCTCGCACGATCTATTCTTAATCTAATATTCTAATTTTTGTGTGCAGGAAAAATCAGTCAACAAATTGGCGCCGTTGCCGGGGAGGGACGGTAAGTTTATCTCTAAAACAAAAATTTAATTTTTAACTAATTCTTTATTCTTTTCTGTTTGCAGGTTTGGAGAACAGGAAACAGAAACATAGCAGCAGCAGTGGACATATTGCTATTCTGTGCCTCTGCCCTCGAAGGCAGAGCACCAGAACCCACTGTTTTGCCGCGGATCCGCGGCCAGAGCCACGGAAACGCGGCAACAGTGGTGAATTACTGATCCAAATTTTTGCAGGGTGCTTCAAGTTAAAAATTCTGCTTTCTGCTCTGTTCTGATTTGTTCTGTGATATACCTGTAAATTGCTAATAATTCAACAGTAAATTATTGGTTGTTAAAAATAAAATTTGATTAGACGTTTGCATATTAGGCACGTGTCTTTTCAATTATTTTTATTTACTGTTGAAGAGTGCTGGAGGAGCAAGGTACGTACGCATTGCATGTAGAATAGGACTCATCTCTTGGTTGATTTTCTGCTTTGAGTGATTCTTATCTATTTATCTTGTACACTTGCACTAATTCATCTTAAGGGCATAACCCATTAACAAGATAAGGTGGGGATTTCATCACCCTTCCTTAGCCCAAAAATCATATCCCAAGTACTCACTAACCCAAGCCTAACTAAAAAAGAGTAGACGTTGGCCCTAGGGACATCTCGGACTCAATTAGGAGATTATCCTAAGGGGGAACGGTGTTGGAAGTTGACTCCTGCCAAATCAGTGTCTAGGAAGGGGATTGAGGGCCGAAAGCCCGAAGTGTGGTGGTTATTTAATTAAGGAACGTCTTTGACGGAAACCTCCCACCACTCTTGCCCTGACCTGGCTGATTAACTTGTGGTCAAAGTCTGCACCTAACCTCCTGTGGACGGTCTAACCAGTTAGGAGTCGTCTAGGTCATAGGTCTACCCTAACTTAGGTTAGAATTTTTTCTTTTTTGTTTGTTTATTTGTTTGTTGTGTTTGTGTTGGTGTGATATGGCATATAAGAATAATTCCAATTTTAATCCATATTACACCCCTAACTATTATTCGGATATTACCAACCCGGCATACCCTAACTTTGACCAATCTAGTGTGCCGGAATGGTCTTATCCGAATGAGTATAACCCACACCCCCCATCTTATGACTATAATTTCCATAATAATTTCAACTCGTCACAGAGTTCATGGGTTTCGAGTCCCCCGAGTCTAATTCTCAACCAAATTGTCCTCCATATCCATCTAGTCCACATTCTTCCCAAGATTCATACTCAGATCCACCCATTCAGAATAGAAAACCATCTATCGGGGAAATGATGAGTATGCACGAGTCCAAGCAACAACCACCATCAATCTTAGACATGATGATGCGTGAGTCCACCGATTCACAACTTCATCACGATCTCACTTCCTCTTTCCAAATCCAATTCCAAAAGAGGCTTGAAGCCATGACTCAGGCTAGATTAGCTCGCGAGCATGATTTAGATATGATGGTTCAATCTTTGCGTTCTTACAGTTCGGCAAATTCTGATATCGCTGACCATTCTCTTAGAGCCGACGAACCAAGTTGCTTTGGACAACAAGATTCTATTTCAGTGCCATCATCTGAACTTGCCGAAACTCCAATTCTTGATAATTTGGCAAGTTTTTCCTTTCCTGAAATAGAACTTGAGCATGAATATGATCATGATCTCCCACTTGATGATTCAATTTTATTTCCTGATCCAATAATGACTCCAGTGTCTCCACCTGATTTCACTTCTCCCGAGTCAACATTGGATCCTATTCCAATTCATTATGAAATTGAATCACCCATTTTAGATGATCATATTGAACTTGACCTAGATTCTCACAATCTCTTTACTTCTGAAACTGATTGTACAATTCTGACGGAAGATGTTGACCTTAGTTTTGAAGAATTGTATGGCGATGAGCTAGAATTCCTTAATATTGGAAGTAAAGAGATATCACCCATATTAGGTCACATTCCATTGTGGGAAGAAGATTGTGGACTTCAGTTTCAATTTCTTGACTTGGACCCAATTCTTGAACCTAGCCCGACTCCTGAGCCCTTACTTGATTTGAGCATTTTCCCTGAGTCGGTATTCGTTCCCGCACCTATATTGTCCAAGTCAATTCCATCTTTTCATACTCCATTTTGGGACAAGGAGGTTGAGACAATTAACTCTGAAATTTATTATGAAATTTGGAAATTTGATGGGGTGGAAATACTAAAAAATGATTATATATATATTTTAGTGGGTTATGTAAGGAAAGTTTCTGGTGGGTTCCACCAAATTATCTGTTATCTTGATTGGGCCGCATTTCGTGGACCAATTAGACCACCACCGGAACCACCCCCTAAGGTAATTTTCTGCCTTCCCTTGTTCTGTTTCATGCATATATGCATTCATTCATACATTGAGGACAATGCATGAGATAAGTGTGGGGGTGGGCTTTACTAACATACTAACATAGGTAGACACTAACAAAATTTGACAAAATTTGCTAAAATTAAAAAAAAAAATGTTATAAAAAGGACAGTATTTTGACTTATTTTTTGAAAGAAACCTAAGTTAGTTTTAAGGATTAGGAAATCATGATTAGGATTTCTAAAAACTTGGTCAAAATAAATAAATTGTTTAAATTTTTAGGTATAGGAGAGAAATTGAATAAATAATTAATCTTGATTTTTACCTTAATGAAATATGCATACCAAATGCATATCTAGGATTTTAAGACAAAGACCTTGTGCCTCATAAAAAAAAGAGAAAAAAAAAAAGAAAAAAAAATCACCAATTAAGCTGATACATGTGCCTCAAGAAGCATAAGTATTCATGCCTAAAGGTGAGTAAATAAAATAAAGTCCTTAGTTTTGGGGCCTAGTTCACTCGAATTTGAGTCCGCGGGGTATTTTCTCACCTGGTGCCCTAAAGCCAACCGGTTTGGGAGTCATCGACTTTAAGTTCGTTACATGGGTGGATTAGAAAGCCTAAGAAGACTAAGAAATATAATATATGTATTAACACATCTAATAATCAATTAGTTAGGTATTAGGGCCTCAAGAAGCCTTGATACTTACACGAAAGAAAATTAGATGAAGTTATAAAAATAATAAAGAGGCATGAGAGTCCAAGTTAAGGAATTCCTAGTAAAAACATAAGGATGCATATGATTTTTGGTAACGAAAAAGACTATATTAGAAATTCAATTTTAATCCTTACCTAAAATGAATAACAATTGACTTTATAAAGACTAGGTTTGAAGAATGAATAAAAATGATAATCCTAAAACTTATAGACTACTTAGTCTCTTCAATAATAATTCAAATATTTTCCTTTTTATGGATTTTGTGGGTGCAATCCGCTGAAAACCCTCACGAGACAACACTCGTCCTCTAGGGTAACCTAGAGGTTTAACGGCTTGTTGCACGTGCTAAGTGCAATCGTGATTCCTACGAAAGTGAGTTAGGTTAGATTAACTTTTTCTTTTCTTTGTTTTTACTCGAGGACGAGCAAAAAGATAAGTGTGGGGGTGTGATTGGTAGTCAAAAGTGCATTTTTATCATCATATTTACCATCACATTTTCATATTTATTCATTTAATTCTGCACATTTATTAATAATTTGTAATTTATTGTGTGCAGGCCTCGAATTGTTATTTTAGCAATAAATAAAGCCTAAAGAGCCCAAAAGCCCAGATCCAAGCCCATGTTTGAAGCCCAGGTGAAAAAGCGCAAATACAAAGAGTCAAAATGCAAATACAAGGGCTAAAAGTTGCAAATATCAGAGATTAGGGAAGGATAGACTTCTATCTAACCCTAAACACATGCAGGATGAGGATAAAAGGCCAAGATAAGAAGAAAATTCGTGGGAAGAAATTTGAAGAAATCTGGATTAAGAGTAACTTGATTACCAAGTTATCTCGAAAATCCAGATTAAAAGGCCAGGATCAAACTTCCAGAAGCAGAAGCCCAGAGGAACGGACCAGGAGAAGCCACGCGCCAAAGCGCGTGGCCAGAAGCCACTAAAGTGCCGCGGATCCGCGGCAAAAGCCGCGGAAACGCGGCACTTTGATCTCATCCAGATCCCAGATTTCGTGGGCAGGTTTATCTAGGACTCCTCGGCCTTCTGCACCTATAAATATCACCTGCATTGCAACGTACAGAGCGTCCAGCGTCCAGCAAAGGGCCAAAGTTCAGATTTTTAGGGTTTCTTCTAGGTTTTCTTTTCTTTTTGTAATTTTTATGTAAGTGAGGGAGATGGCTTTGTTGAGGGTGACACCGACAGATGATTCTCTTCTCTTCCATTGTAATCAATAAAAAGGTAATTTTTATTTTGTTCTTATGTCGTTGCTTTTCTTTGTTTTCTCTTTCTTTTCTACTGTGTTTCTTTTTGTTGATCTTTTGACGAGCACGCGAGCGTTTACCGAACCACAAGTATACCGAAGATTAGTAGGTTCCAACGATATTCCATGGCGATGTTCTCCTCCTCGAGGCGTATCAACTCATGCTTGCCCAAGGCTTGATGACCTAATGCGACAACGGACTGAGTTCGATCCCAAGGTTTATACGTTCAACGCCTCCGAAATAAGGTAGAAAGTGTTAGGTTTCGCATATTTTCTCCAACCAAGGTTAGTTTTCTATTCTTTTCTTTTCTTTTCTTTTTGTAGATCAAATCTACACCTCTCCAATATTCTTTCCCACAACTCATTGTAAATACCACTTTTCTTTGTAAATACCATCGTGACTAACAAATTAACTAAAAAAGATAAATTTTTAGAGAAACTTGCTTAACGCTTCTATCGCAGTCCCTCCTTGAGGATCACGACCCGCATAGCCCTGCTACCGCGGATTAGAACTGATTCCTCGCACGATCTATTCTTAATCTAATATTCTAATTTTTGTGTGCAGGAAAAATCAGTCACACTTCTATATAATTTAATATCAACATTTTTACCTTGTTCGTCCTTATCAAGCTTGGTTGTAGTTGCCATTGGAGTGTTGCAAGCCTTTGATCCTTCAAGCCCAAACTTCTTTACTAGCTCCTTTGCGTACTTGGCTTGGTTAATGAAGGTTCCGTCTTGCAATTGCTTGATTTGGAGTCCAAGGAAGAAATTGAGCTCACCCATTGAAGACATTTCAAATTCAAGTTGCATGACTTTCTCAAAATCCTTGCATAAAAGCTCATTAGTAGATCCAAAAATTATATCATCAACATAAATTTGCACAATTAAAATATCATTATCAACATGCTTAGTAAAAAGAGTTGTGTCCACTTTGCCTTTAATAAAATCATTTGAAATGAGAAAACTAGAAAGCCTTTCATACCAAGCTCTTGGAGCTTGTTTCAATCCATACAAAGCTTTATCAAGTTTAAAAACAAAATCGGGATGAACATGATCAACAAAACCGGGAGGTTGAGCAACATAAACTTCTTCATTAATAAAACCATTTAAAAATGCACTTTTTACATCCATTTGAAAAAGTTTAAAATTTTTAAAACATGCAAAAGCTAGTGTCATCCGTATGGCTTCAAGCCGTGCTACGGGTGCAAAGGTCTCCTCAAAGTCAATTCCCTCAACTTGAGTGTAACCTTGGGCCACTAACCTAGCTTTATTCCTAATGACATTTCCAGACTCATCCATCTTGTTTCTAAAGATCCACTTAGTACCAATTATTGGTCTATCGTGGGGCTTAGGAACAAGGTGCCAAACTTGGTTGCGTTCAAATTGATTGAGTTCCTCTTGCATGGCAAGCAACCAATATGGGTCCGTCTCGGCTTCGAGAATGCCTTTGGGTTCAAAATGAGAAATGAAAGCAAAGTTACCACATAGGTCATGGAGTTTTGGAGCGCGTAGTGACTCCTTTAGATGCATCACCCAAGATGAGCTCCTTAGGATGATTTGTAGCGTATCTCCAAGCTTTAGGAAGCGGTTGAGTGCTTTCCTCCTTATCCTCTTGAACTTCACCAATAGGATCTAGCTTTTCTTCTTGAGCGGGTGAGTCCTTCAAGGATAGTCTCTCCATGTCTTCACCTAATGGTTCAAACTCTACAACATTCTCAACAAACACATTAGATTCTTCAAACTTAACATGCATGGATTCTTCAATAGTTTGAGAAGATCTAATGAAAACTCTATATGCTTTGCTAGTAGAGGAATATCCAACAAAGATAGCCTCATAAGCCTTAGCATCAAATTTACCCAAATTATCCTTAGTATTTAAAACAAAACACTTGCATCCAAAAACTTTGAAATATGCAACATTAGGTTTTCTAGAATGATACATTTCAAAAGAAGTTTTTGAAGAATTTTTGCACAAATAAATACGATTCGATATATAGCATGCGGTATTTACGGCCTCGGCCCATAAATATTGAGGGAGGTCATATTCACTTATCATTGTCCTAGCCATCTCTTGAAGTGTTCTATTTTTCCTTTCTACAACTCCATTTTGTTGTGGAGTTCTAGGACAAGACATTTCATGCTTAATTCCTTTTTCATCACAATAAGTCATGAAGAGTTGGTTAACAAACTCACCACCTCTATCACTCCTTATTCTCAAAATCGGAAAACCTTTTTCTTTTTCAACTCTTTTTCGAAAAATCTTAAAATGAGAAAAAGTTTGATCTTTATTTTGTAAAAAGAAAACCCAAGTAAAACGGGAGAAATCATCAACTAAAACAAATGCAAATCTACTTCCATTTAAACTCTTAGTTTTAGTTGGTCCAAAAAGATCCATATGAATTAATTCTAAAGGCCTAGTTGACATGATATCCTTGATTGGTTTAAAGGAAGACTTGGTTTGTTTCCCAAGTTGGCACGCACCACAAATGCGGTCTTTCTCAAAATTCAAGCAAGGTATACCCTTCACCAATTCCTTTGAATTAATCCTAGAGATATGGTCAAAAGATGCATGTCCTAATCTTCTATGCCAAAGCCAAGAATTTTCATCAAAAGCATTTAAGCATTTAGTAGAACAATCTAAATTAAGCATGTCAATAATATAAACATTATTATCACGAAAACCGTAAGAATACAAACATCGGATTTAACATCAAAAATCTTGCATGAGGAATCATCAAAAACAACTTTAAGTTCACGGTCACAAAGTTGACTAATGCTAAGCAAATTATGTTTTAAACCATCTACTAAAACAACATTCTCAATAATAGGAGATGCACCAATTTGAATGTTACCTATACCGATGATAGTTCCTTTGGAGTCATCCCCGAAGGTGACGGTGCCACCTTCCATGTACCTTGATAGGGTTGTGAAGTTGTTGATGTCCCATGTCATGTGTCTTGAACAACCACTATCAAGGTACCACCGCTCCCTAAGTCTTGGAGCTTTGGTGTGTACCTACATCAAATAATTTAAGACTTGATTTTGGTACCCACATTTTCTTGGGTCCTCTAGGGTTAGTGTCATGAACCCAAACAAGATTATTTGTTCTATTTAGTTGATCATAACAAAACTTAGCTAAATGTCCATTTTTACCACAATATGTGCATCTATACACTCTACCATATTTAAAAGCATAGTGAGTGTGTGATTTGTGAGCATGAGCATTGTGAGCATGAACATGAGACATGTTAGGTGTAGTGTGAGCATGAGGAATCTTAGCATGAGATGTGTGCTTTTTAGAAAATTTTTCTTCAAGTTTCTTAGTATTAAAGGCACAATCTTTTAAAACTTTTTCAAAATCATTCATTTTGGATTTAAAAGAAGAAATTTCTTTTTCATCAATAATAGGAGATTTTGCCTTACAAGTACTCTTGTAGGCACAAAATTCTTTTTGCATGGAAATGAAATTAGAAGAAATATCATCTTTTTCTTTAGAAACAATGGCAAGTTGATTCTTAAGAAAAGCAACTTCTTTTTGTAATTTTATGCATTCAAGTTTCTTGTTATCATAAGTTTCAGAAAGTTCTACAAAAGCATGCACTAGAACTTCCTTACTTACATCATCATCTTCATCATCAAGGGATTGAGGGGTTACCTTGGGTGTGTTTGCCATGAAACACATGTTAGCTTGATCCACCTCCTCTTCGGACTCGCTTTCCGAATCCCATGTTGCTTTGTAGGCTTTCTTCTCCTCCGGTTTCTTTGGCTTGAAGGAGGAAGTCATCTTCTTCTTGAACTCCGGACAATCCGCCATGATATGTCCGGGTTTGCGGCAATTATAGCAAATGATCTTCCGCTCCTCTTTGCCTTCGAATCTTCTCCGGAAGTTGAACTTGTTCTTTCGGTACAACCTCTTGACATTCCGCACAAGTAGAGTTAGCTCCTCATCTTCTTCTTCGTCTTCATCATCGTCATCATTGGTGGATGAAGTCTTGAAGGCTATAGATTTCTTCTTTGAAGTAGTGGCTTCTTCTCTTGCCTTCTTCTCCATCTCATGGGTCTTTAGGTTCCCAATGAGACTAATGAGGTCCATCTCGTCCTTGTCGTTCAATTCCTTCAAGGTGGTGGCCTTGATCTCCCATGATGAAGGAAGAGCCCGAATTACTTTCCGCACCTTTTGATCGTTGGAGATGTCATCACCTAAGGAAGAAAGACCATTAGTGATTTTAGTAAACCTTGTAGCCATACTATCAATAGACTCATCATCAAGCATTTTAAATGACTCATATTGGGACCTCAAGAGATCTATCTTAGCTCTCTTGACTTGTGAAGTCCCCTCGTGTGTGACCAATAAGTGTTGCCAAATCTCATAGGCGGATTGGCAATGAATTACCCTAGTAAGGTCATCCTCATTCAAGGCGGTTAATAGGGAGTTTTGGGCCTTGGAGTTAGCCTCATATAGTTTAAAGTTAAGGTCGGTCCAAGTACTCTCATCACCATCGGGTGCTACATAGGGTTTGGTCAAGGACTTGGCTACTAAGCTACCCAAAGATTGCAAAAATATAGTCATCCTAACCTTCCAAATTGGGAAATTGAGGCCATCAAATTTAGGTGGGGATTTAATGTTGTCGGCCATGTTTACTAGTGATGAATGAATGAAATGAAAATGTTGATTAGCAATATTTTAAGGATCTCTCTATGGATGTTAAGCCAAACCTAGAGTCCAAGCTCTGATACCAATTGAAAAGTCACTTAGAGGGGGGGTGAATAGGTGACAATGCTAATCACGGGGCAAATAAAAATTTAAAGCTACAACAATCAAGTTTCACAAGATGAATGCAAGCAAGTAAATATGACAATGATTATGATGAGCAAGAATAAGAGCAAGTATAGTAAAAGAGTGCAAGAAAGTAAACCAATCGCAAACACAAGGATATGTTATCGAGGTTCGAGCACCCAGCTCTACTCCCCGCCTTCCCCAGAAGGATTCTAGCTACTTCCACTATCACAAAGAACAATTACAATGGAGTACCCAACTCCTACAATCTCAAGAACAAGTGATTTCCTTGGTAGTCAAAAGACCACAAACTCTCTCTTTCAAAAAATCTCTTCCCTTACAAAGGTCCTTAGAGAATAATGAGTAGAATTGAAGCTCTTTTGTGTAAGGAAAAGAAATTGAAATCAGAGAAAAACTTTTGAAAACCCTTCAGAAAATTGAGAGAATTTAGCACAAAAACCAAGAACTTTGAAAGCCTTAAACTTTTGAATTTTTAGCAATAATAGTTGTTGTAACAAATCTCTCCCCAAACACCCCTATTTATAGGAGAGGGCTAGGGTTTAGGGATAAAACATATTTACTGATGTTTAGGAGGTAATTAGATCAAAATATATCCTTAAACGAATTTTTAAACACAAAAGACAAAAATAAACAGCTCTTAAAAATCTGCCCGTTACTGTTCAAACGGCTACATCGGTCGACCGGGGCCGGTCGACCGGTAGTACAAAATTCCGACCGTTACAGGCTATCGGTCGACCGACCCGGTCGACTGATACAAACTGTGACTCAAAAATAAATATCGGTCGACTGCCTCGGTCGACCGACAGACATGCACACGGATACGTGCATTCTGCCAGGACCTCGGTCGACTGGTCCGGTCGACCGGACCAGCCTGACACAGACTCGGTCGACTGTCGGTAGACTGCCGGTCGACCGGATCAGGTCAGAAAACGAAATAAAGACAGAATTTTGAGAAGAAAAATATTTTTAACAAAACTATTTTAAACAGGAATTCAGTATGTAACATAAAAAGAAATTTGTAGAAGAAAGATTTTGTACTAAAATATTTTTGTATATTTTATAGGAAATAAACTAAGAAATAGTATATGCGCAAAAACGTGTGTGATTGAGCTTCAAACCTATCCACTATTCTTTAACATACTATAAAACTAAAAATACAAAACCTAAGGACCTCTGAGCAATCTTCACGTCTTTGAGCCATCCAATGCCTTGCTAGTGCCTTCTCTTCTATGATCCTTCCTTGATGAGCAAATTGCCTTCATTGCTATGTGGAACTTAGAAGTTTTTGCAACAGCGAAGCGAATGAACTCTAAACATGGTACAAAACCTGAAACTCATCTTAAACAAAATCATTAGTACCAAATAGCACTAATTTGGTTTGTCATCATCAAAACACAAAAACAATTTGAGAGTGTAACCTCTTGGGCCAACATCATGATGATGGATTCTAACACTCTAACATCTAACTCTCTAACAAGCCAATATTACTTTATTTCATGCTTGCTCTAGTACGATTTTGATGGTAAAATTGTAGCTTGCACTTGTTTGTTGAGTTTGGATGTGAAAGTGATCTTATGGGGTCATGCTTTGAAAAGCCCTTGAATCCAAGGACTAGTGATGGCCAGTGGTCCATGTGAGACAACTATTACTAAGAGGTTAGTATGTTAGTGGAGCCATTAGTAGTTAGTACCCATGAGTTTTCTTGCATCTCATTTTATCTTTTCTTTTTACTTATTTTAAAAATCACTTCTCAAACAATCATTTTCCTATGTTCCTCTTCTTCGTTTCCACTGTATTCTTCTTTTTTCACCTTTTGTTTTCTTTTCTTTTGCTTATTTAAAATGTTGAAGAAATGTTAACACACACGTGAATAGACCGGTAAAGCTTCTATCACCTCCCGTCCCTATGGATTCGACCTGTATAGCCATCATTGAAAAACACCTAGAGGGGGGTGAATAGGTGTAAGTGCTAATCTAGTGAACTAAGTGCGCTAAATGCGGAAGCTAAAAACAAATCTTGCAACACACTTAGTACAATCAACAAGTGTAGCCGAATTTCCCGTGAAGGGCTCTGGACTAACTCCTCTTGATTCCCCTTAAATGGGTTGAGGTGCTATGTGAAGCTCTTGTTGATTAAGTACAAGTGAGGCACACACAAACAACCAAGCATATACAAGATATAACAATATGAAATATGCAAGGCAATACACAAGCAAATATGATATGTATGATGAGAGTGAAATATGATGCTATGCACAATACAAAGAGAGAGAGAGAGTTGAGAGACAAGTGGATCAAACGCAAAGGCAACGATATGTTTCGAGGTTCAAGCCCCTAGCTCTACATCCCCGCCTACACCACCGTGTAGGATTCCAATCCACTATCTCCCACCGAGGGAACCTCTACCGAAGAGGATTTTTACAACAAGGGAGTATCGAACTCCTCTCTCAAACAACCACCTCACAACCGAGGGTAGGCCCGTAGCCAATACAACAACCACAACATCTCTACCGAAGAGGGTTACAACAAAACTCCACCTCACACTTGAGGGAGCAAACCAATCACCCGATCACCTCTACCAAAGAGGGATACAACAAGAATAAGGGTGTTTACAACAAGTGGTTCCAAAGACCACAAACTCAAACTCTCTTTCTTTTTCTCTTTTTCCACAAAACAAATGATCCTAATAGATTAGGATAGATGATAGCTCAAGTGTGGAAAACTAGGTGTTTTTGGAAACAAGCAACAAAGAAAATACTTGGGAAAACTCTTGTAAAAGATAGAGAATGAAAACCAATACAAATATCCCAAATTCCTATTTTCTTTGATTTTCCAAAAACCCAAAACAAAAAGGATGAAATCTTTTTAGCACAAAAACTCTTTTCAAAACTTGTTTAAAACACTGAAGAAGTCAGGAATTTTTAGCTCTAAAAATCTTAGCCAAGAACCCAAAGAGATGGGGTTTATATAGGCCAAACCAGAAACTAGCCGTTAGGCTGATGTGGCAGCCTGACAGGCTGACGGTCGACCGGCCCGGTCGACCGCCAACGGTCAGAAATGTGACCGTTGGGCAACCACGGTCGACCGGCCCGGTCGACCCAAACAAACAGAGAGCACTGCTCTCAGACCCGGTCGACCGCCCGGGTCGACCGTCCCAGAGGTGCCAAACGTGCACAGATCTGTGCACGTCGGTCGACCGGCCCGGTCGACCGACTTCACCCAAGTCGACTAGGTCAGTTGACTTAGTCGACTGATTGAAGCCTGGAACAGAAACTGGGTCAGAAAAACAGTTTAAAAATATTTTGAAAAATCTTTTAAGTCTTCTAAAAATCCACAAAACTTGTTTTATCATTTTATATTGAAACACAAACAAGTGATAAAAATTTCAAGACATATATTAATCATATCAATTCATTTTGAGTCTTGCAAATTTTATCAAAACCAACACTAGTATTTTTATCAAACTTGATTTTTCAATACATGAATAGGATAGTCAAAATAAGTTTGTCTAGCAAGTTTAAAGCATATATGTATATCTAGAATATATCTAATATACATAGAAATAAAGTAAACTTGTTTTGATCTACTATTCATGAAAACCAAATCCAAAACATGAAAACGTGTGTGTTTGTGCACTTGAGCATATCAACTATACTAAGCTTTACAAATGGATCTAAAACACACTATCTAAACTATGGATACTTAAGTCTTCTTGATGATCTTCATCTTCAAGTTGACTTGCTCCAAAACTCCATCCATGGGCTAGGCAATGTGTGATCTTGAAGTTTTGGCCCTAGAATCACTATGAAAAGCTTCTAAACTCCTTGTTGAAGCTAATCACCAACTAATATCTTGGTTAATGATCTGAAACTTAAACAACACAAGATTATTAGTAAACATAACTACATGAGTTAATCATCATCAAAACTAGGGTGGAAGGCCTTTGGGCCAACAATCATGCTATAAAGGAAGTATCGAGGAAGCCAAAGCACGCACTTTTTAACTCTTGATTTTAAAATATACACTTTTCGTGTACCGCTTTCCCCCGATCAATTTTCTTCGTGTATATGCATCGCCGACTCTCGTCGCATCTCCGGTCTAGCATACTTTGAGAAGCAAGGCGTGACATAAAATCAAATATTTGAAAAACTAAACCGTAAACCACAAATTTGTTTTCAATTTAACTCATTAAAAAATATATAAAATTTTGTGTATGTGTGTGAGCTTGAGCAATCAAATCTAATCTAAACTTTATAAACTTTCTAAACACTTACAAACTCTTTTATAAACATCGAGTCTTATTCTTCTACTTATCTTCTTCTTCATCTTGACTCGATCCAAATTTGATTCTTTTGAGCTTGACGCTTTCTTGAGTACATGATATAATCTTTATACTTGAGCTCTTAAATCAACACTTTTTAGCTTCAAAACTTGACTTTGAGTTTATTGATGAAGCTAAATACTAAATCATCGTCTTAATTAAACATATAACTTAATTTCAGAAGATCATTAGTACTATAACTACATGAGCTAGTCATCATCAAAACTAGAGTGATGGGCCTTTGGCTAACAACTCTGCATGAGTAGTTTTGTTTATGATTTTTTACAGATATAATGTCAAGAGCAATTTTTCAAAGAGAGCCCAATAGAGACTACACATCATACAAAAGAGGATTTCAAGGTTTGATGGTCAAAATTCAAAGTTAAATGGCTAATTTTCCATTGAATTCGGCTGATCCACCGTTGATTGGTCAACAGAGGCCAGCACAGAATCAGAATAGGATTCAGACTGAATATATTTTAGTATTTTAATCATAACTTTTGATAAGAAAATCCAATTCAGATGATTCAAGATTCTATAGAAAGATAAGTGAAAGGGCTAAAACTTTTATGTTGACGACTTTTTTCATTTCTATCATTTGACTTACCTTTTTTAGCAATTATAGTGAGCTGTCTGCAATACAAATCAGAAGTTGGATTTGGAGTTTTTCTTGTATTCCTTACTTAAATGGTCTCTAGTCTCTAGGGTCCATAAATACAGCAGTAATCTAGTGTAAAATAGAAACTTTGATATATAGAATAGAAGAGGTTTTGTAGTTTAAGTTTTAGTTTCTCTTTTGTACATACTCTTTCTTATATAAAATTCTGGCTTTTAGAGAAGAAATTATGGTATATTGGAAGAAGAAGATCAGAGGAGAAGTGGCAACTAAGATTTAGATGTGATTCCTAATTGGTGATATCTTTCCCCTTCTATTCTAATTTACTATATGAAGATAGAAGTCATGTTTACTATTTTGCTTTGCACTTTCTTTATAATGAACTAAATCTTCATAAGTAGGGTATTAATGTAGGCAATTATTATGAAGATTTAATCTTATTGCTTTATGTTAGGTCTATGTTACTACTCCGTTCCATGTTAGATTCTATGTATGTTAAATTTTTCCCACTGTAATGTATATTAGTTGACTTTAATAACTATATTGATGGTTAGATTTGAGACCGATAGGAGATAACCTAACAAAGCTTTATATGATTAGAAACCATTCCCTACAGGCTGAGATCGACAGAAAAAGTATAGGTTATGCAATTTTAAGAAAAAACATAGATCTTGATGCTTTCTTAGCTAGTAAATTCACTGGATCAAAAGATTGTGGGCTCTAAACTGAAGGATAGAATTAATATTGCTCGATAGAGAATACTAATTAAAATAGAGTTTTTTGATTGTTAACATGAGTACTATGTAGTTACTAGCACAATCAACTTGTTAAATCAGATTATTAACTTGTTAAAATAAATTACCCTAATGTTTTCCTGTTCAGAGTTAATATCTTTTTAGTTTAATTTACTTCTCTATCTTTATCCATCTTTGAAATAAAGCTTTGAGTCAATACACCTTTAATACTTAATAAGATAACAATCCTTGTGGGTTCGACACTCTATTCATCACTTTATTACTTGTAAATGATTGGTGTACTTGTCATTCGCCACAACAGCTCTGATAGACAGAGGGAGGCCCCAGATGATACATAGTAAAAAGTGCATATTTATCATCATATTTATCATCATATTTCCCTACTTATTCTTTTATAAAGCACTGCTATGTAACGTTTTATTGTTTAATGTTGTACAGGCCGAGAGTAATTAAAAAAATAAATAAATGAAACCCAATTGAAGCCCAAAAGTCCAAAAAGTCCACAAGTCCACATGCATAATTTATTTTAGTAATTTAGAAGCTTCTATCTTATCTAACCTAATCTAAACTTGGATTTTAAATTATTAATTTAAAATCTAGGGGAGGAAGAGGAAGGATAAAATAAAACTCCTAATTGCTAAAGAGGAGGAAAAGGATAAGATGGATCCTTATCCTAAAACAGAGATGGACTTATCTTTAAACCTGGTTGCTTGCACTACAAGATGAAGATAAAGGAGAGATAATCTGAATTTAATTTGGATTCAGACTGAACACTCTTTAGTATTTCAATCATAACTTTCTCTGTCAAAACTCAAATTTGATGATTCAAGATACTCCAGAAAGAAGACTTGAAGGACTACAATTCTTATGTTGATCAAACTTTTCAATTCAGTCGGCTGATAAGCCATATTCAGTGATCAACATGATAACAAACTACAACTCTTATGTTGATCAAACTTTCTAATTCAGTCGGCTTATAAGCCATATTCAGTGATCAACATGATAACAAGTTGCAGTACAGAATTGAATTTCTATGGATAAGTCAAAACAAGTTTGGAGATAAAAGGAGAATTCAAATTCAGAAATATTTTACTCCTCCTACTTTCATACGCTTCTTATCCCTCTGATTTTCTCCTATAAATACCCTTGCAGAGCAACAGAGGAAGGGCAGCTCAGAAGCTCAAGCTTAGGGTTTCCTTTAGATCCTCTTTTCTTTCCGAATTTCTTGTATTATTTCATTTTTGTTATTTGGAGAAGAAGATTATTGAAGAAGGAGAAGAGCTTTGTAAAATAAAAAGGTTCTTTATTCTTTTTACTCTTCTTGTTTTGCAATTCAATTTATTTTTTCTGCTTTAGCTTATTTGTTTTTCTTCTTTTAATTTTCATACAACCTTTTTTATTCATAATAAAATTGAAAATGAAAATAAAAATATGAGTTATTCTTATAGTTTGCTAATCTCTGGATCAACCTAAATTTAATTTAAAAATGAATTGATTGACATCTATGCTTGTTAAAAACCCTAGAATTGAATTGGTATTCTTGAAGATGAATTAATAATTGAGTTTAACTAATTTGAGTTGCACTTCTTAAATGGTTATTCATAGTTCAAATCTAAATACTTTGATAGCATAATTTTAAGTAGATTTTTCTTATGCTATGCTTTGAAATTAGGATGAACTATAGTTTGATTTTTATTAGTGCACATCAATTAGGGTTTATAACATTGTTATTCATCTTTCTTGATTCTCAATCAAAACCCTAGGGTAGATAATTATTTATTCAATATAATGTTCACTCTTTTGGAATAATACTTTGGTTGTGATAGATGATTAGTAAACTATAATTCTTTTTGCTTGATTAAAATTATTTCTTACAATCAATATCTCCTTTTTTCAAGCTAACTGTTAGAGAAAATCGTTCCGAAAAGCTTCTATCGCATTCCTCCCTGTGGATTCGACCCGCATAGCCCTTACTACCGCAGATATATTGTTGAAGACAGAGACACGCATCCATCTAGATAACATTCTTCTAACCCTTCACATTTCATCTCTGTTCTTTGGCAATCACCAGACATCCACATTTCATCTCCGACATGGAGAGATGACAGTTACACTTCAGGATGTGGCAGTGCTTCTCAGACTTGAGATGGATGGTCTAGCTATTACAGGGTCAGATGACAGAGATTGAGCTACGAAAAGTAAGAGACTGCTGGGTGTCATGCCCACAGGGACGGCTTTAAAGGGTGGATCGTTGAAGCTCACGTGGCTCTACCAGCAATTCACCCAGGATTCATTGACAGATGTACAGGCCCAGAAGCATGCATATGCTTACAGTCTCCACATGCTCGGCACTACCATGTTCTCCGATTACTTCACGAACTTGGTACCTCATAGATGGTTTCCACTATTGGAGGACTTCGATGCATGTGGTGCAATGTCTCGGGGCAGTGCAGCGCTCGCATTTCTATACAAGGAGCTGTACAAAGTGGCGACAATTATCCAGTTCTGGAGACATAGCATACTCCTGCACGTAATCGGAGTAAAATACCTTATTTATGCTTCTAACATATTAATTGTGTATATGTTAATTTAACACGTGCTCATTTTGTTTCATCATTTATGGTCTTGAGAGCGCTTGTTTGTTGGTCGGCCCACCCTGAGACACTCTGTTTCAGCTCGATAGTCAGCAACCACTTGGTTGCAGATAAAATTCAGTTTACTAAATTTAATTAAATGTTTCTATTTGAATATATTATTTAGTTCTAATTGTATTGTGTGGTGCAAGTGGAATTTAGAAAGGATCTGGGACAGGACGACACAATGGGAGTTACAATTCTATAGAAATGAGCTTTGATGCACAGGAGGAATTGGAGTTACCTGGGAGCCAAACACTAGAGAGACACTACAGGCTTTGTCACAGGTCTGTACAAAAGGCTCTTAGATATGGCGTGCAAGGACTCTACTTATATGCTTTGAGAGGCAACATATTCATGTTGTCGTCGAGCAGGTGACTCGGGTAACCCGCGCAAGCAAGCGGGGGTATGATTGGAGGTAGGAGCTCAGCACTTACATTGGCCGATAGGATGATCTAGCCAATGAGGTTCAAAGCCAGAGATATCCCCCCCACAGAACTCTCAGTCTACATGAGCTGGTACTAGCGTTGCCAAATTAAAAAAACTCAAATTTGACTTGACCAGGGTTGCCAACCTCGGTCAAGCCAATAATTCAAAAAAAAAAAATCAAATTTGGCTTAGCCAAGGTTGGCAATCCCGGCCAAGACAATAATTAAAAAAAAAAACAAATTGGTCAACCGAGGTTGGCAACCCCGGTCGATCGAACAGGGTCAAAAAAAAAAAACCCAAGTAAAGTAAAGACCGCCCCCTGCCCATGGCCCGCCAGAAACCCCGGGCAAAGCAAAAATCGCTCCCTGCCCGCGCCACGCTGGCGGGCCAAACTGACGTGGTGCTGACGTGACGTGTCAGTGGTCGGTTTCTGGAAATAATTTTGGGCAGGTCAATTTTTGAAATTATTTTTAAATTGAGATTTTTTTAAAAAATAAAGAATTGCAATTCTGCCCTTTGGCGAGAGGAAAAATCAAAATCGTCTTTGCACCTTTTACTATTGTGTGCCTTTTAGCTTCCCGCTAAGAGCTAGATAGATAACTTGAAAACAACTCTGCGTGCCCCGGCAAGATCCACGACAAACTATATTTATCTTGTAATTTCTTATATAGTTTGGAAGAGTCACTTCCGAAGTGACTCCTCTTCTTCGCGCTCTTCCTCTGATTCTCCCGGAAAAAGAGGAGTGGAAGAGTCAGTTCTAGTGGGGAGGAGTGGAAGAGTCAGTTCTAGTGGGATTAGGATTTTTCTGCTGCATATAGACAAAGGGTTCAGCCTCCCATGTGTCTCTTGGCCTCTCTACAACATTTCTTCCATTTAAAGACTGATCAAAGCACATCAGTTTCATTGCACGGTTTGAATCATCACCTAAGCTACCACACTGGGAAGCTAATCAAAACCTTCCACTGCTAGAACCAGAGTAACGAGAAAAAGGGGGCACAGTTGGTTATTTTGATGGATAGACTGGAAACTGATAGAAGCAAGAGAAATAAACAAATTCGAGCTTGAATTGGAACAAAATCGTCTATGTTACAAGCAACAACTTGTATATTACATCCGCATGCAGCTTCCATCGCTACCATTTGACATAGCCCTGGTTCCCGCTGTAGGTTCTTACTTGCAGGTTGCTAACAATTGAATAACATCTCTTTGAATTGAAAGAATCCCCAATATGCACTTAGACCTCACCATGATCAGTGAAGTTTACCTAGAAGTTTCTGGAGCTGGCCTTCTGCAAGTGTTTTTATTGTATCTGAAATGTTCCACAAAAAATAAATAAATAAATAAATCATTTGTGCTGCCAACAAATCAAAATGATAAGAATGGAAGAAAAAAGGTGAAAGTTCAAAGAAACAAAGTGCAAACCATCTGATCCACCAACATGCTGGCCATTCACAAAAACTTGCGGTACAGTGTATCGACCAACTAAATCTAGAAGAACATTTTGAATTTCTGACCCATCATCTGCATTATGTATATATGTTAGTGTTATCAAAGATAAGTCAGAGAAAAGAAAAGAAAAGAAAAACTTTGGCTTTCAGTTTTGAACCTAGTTCATTGGGAGAAAAGAAATGTATGATTTCCCAAAAGTTTTGAAGTTGGGGTGGAGGTAGAGCATTCCAGTAGATATGGGAAACCATAGGTGACTGTCCATGCATTTGCCTTTCAGGGGAAGGAAATCATAGAGTTGTATCAAATGTGTGTATTCCTATATCAACCTTAACTATATAATGGCTGGTTTGCAGCATTATATCTTTAACTTAAAACATGCATAGCCTTGTGGAAAATTAATCTGACACTTAATACCAAAGCGATAAGTCATAACGTAACAATCGCTGGTTCACAAGAAAAATAACTATTCATTCGCAGTTACTTCATAGTTCTGACATGCAACATTTCATAATTTGGCTGGTCTCCTTAAAAGAAACCAAAAGTCTGCATACACGAGTTTGGGCAACTACAGAGAATCTAAAATTCAAATCCACAAATCACATATCTTCCATCAAAATACAATTTCCTCCCTCCCTTATTTACTGAAGCCAAATAACTAATACTGAATCTTAATTTCCTATGCTTTAACTTGCAGATCAAGCAATTGCAAAAAAAATGATGTTGAAACTGAAAACATGCAGTCTAACATGTTAAAATTGCTGCTTCTGAAAGTTGTTTAAAAAATCATCTGGAATGTCCACTAATTTCTCCACTGGTTGCCATTGGTTCAAAACATACAATAAAAACCAATTACCTCGAAGATCAAGCTCCACAATGAATGGCTTTTCATGAAGTTCACTGAACACACGTTTAGCGCGAGAGGAATACCTAGGATATGGATGATAAACAGTAAGAGCCAATTTCATGTACATGTTAATAATCAACTAAGTAACATAAAGTATATTAACCATGATAATTAGAAGGAAGAAGGTTGAACATGGTCAAAACACTTTAGGACACTCATACACTTGACACGGTGTCACGTGTCATTTCTAGCAATTTTATTCCAGGTTGCGGTCCAAACCCATTTACCACCTGAAACCTGTCTGCATAAATAATTGCTATAGAAATTTTATTGTGGTGACAACATTTTAATACCAGCACCAGCATGTTAGCAAGTTGTTCTACTGGCATCCCATATTTGCTTGGTGCTTCTGCTCTGAAGAACATACAATCACGGCCAAAACCTACGTGAAAGGAACTCATAACACAAGAGAGTAGATATCTCCCAGAGTAGTTGATCCAAAACAACCAATAATACAGAGTTTAGAAATATAATTGGTGTTACTGGTTTCATCTGGCTGACATAGCAAAGGGAAAAGGAAACATCCCCTTGTTCTGTATCCAGGCCAACTTATACCAGGCCATTTTATGGCTGACATAGCAAAAGGAAAAAGAAAAATACCCTTGTTCTGTATCCAGGCCAACTTATACCAGGCCATTTTATGGCCCTTAGGAGAAAGAACACAATGCTCTCCAGCATAGTACTCACCTCTGAAGAGAGGCCTTTCTAGTTGAAAGAAATTTAATAATGTTCCAGTTACAGTACACACAAGACTGTTTTGTTCATCAAAATCACCATTCAATGCATAGACCATAGTTCAGCTGGTTAGGAACTAACTAGGCAACCCAACAAAAAAAGAAGCAAATATTGGGTTTATTCAGTCAGTCACTAGTACTAATTATTCAAAATAGAGCACAAATTTAAGACCGAATGATATCCCAATTGAAGTTTTAAAGTGTTTGGGAGATGAGGGAGAAGTACCGCTAACTTATTCAATAAAATTATAAAGGTTAGAGTGCCCAAAGATTGAAGCATTACCTATCAATTTGCCATGTCTAAAAGTGAAAGTGTGCCCAAAAGGAGGGACAATTTTCTTTTACCCTGTATTTGGTCAGTCGGAGTTGCCAACCCCGGTCGAAAGATTTTTTTTTTTTTTTTTTGAATTTTGGCTCGACCGGGGTTGGCAACCCCGGCCGAGCGAAATTTTAAATTTTTTTAAAATTTTGGCTCGGCCGAGGTTGCCAACTCTGGCCGAGCCAGACTTGGGCATTTTCGAAATGAATTTCATCAACAAGCAAAGATTTGTGCATCAAAGCTAAAAACACACTTATTTCTTGTATTATCACGATGAAATCAAGCATCAACACAACATGCTCTCCCTCTCCAACTCTTACATGCAAACCTCCCTTCATCCTCATCGTGAGCGAAAGCACAGGCTCCGGAGTCCTACTCCCCTCCACAGTGTCGATCTCAAACCTCTCCACCACGCTCGCTACGAATGACTTCATCCGAATGTACGCCGTCTCCTTCCCCAAGCACATTCTCGGCCCGGCGTGGAACACCGGGAACCGGTACAGGCTCTTCGGCCAGGAAACCCCGTCCTCCAGCCACCTCTCCGGCCTGTAATCCATGCGGTCCCCCCCCCCCCCCCCCCACACACGCTCTCCATCCTCTCCATCGTGTATGCGATGTATGTCACAAACCAACCCTTACCGACAAAGTCTCGCCCGGCATCACGTCGCCGTCCCGGCACAACTGTGTGTCGATGGGCACCGGCGGGTACCAGCCTGAGAGACTCTGAGATTGTGGCGTGCAGGTAGTTCATCTCCCTCAGCTCGTTGAAGGTGAATGTCTCGTGTTTGTTTTGCTGCGTGGCTCGAATCGACCTCACCTCCTCCATAGTCGACATCATCAACGACACCTCTTCAACGGCACCTCCTCCATGTTTTAATAGTATACATGTAATAGTGTATTAATAGTATACATGTAATAGTATACATGTACCTCATGCATGCATGAGGTACATGTGAATGTTGCTTCTGTTGGTTTGGCTCCAAAATTTAAAAAATTTTGAAGAGCCAAAAAAAAAAAAAAGAATATGCAGTGTGACTGGGGCTGGCAACCCCGGCCGAGCGAATACAGCCCAAAAAAAATTTGGTTCGGCTGGGGTGCCATCCGCCAACGCCAATGTCGATGTCGCGCTGGCAGGTTGAACCGGTGTGGCGCTGACTGGAAATATTTTTTTGAGAGGTCGATTTTTAAAATTATTTTTAAAATGAGGGTTTTTCTGAAAAAAATTGTCCTAAAATAAAATACATGGATATCTCAATTTCTATCAAAATCATCAAGATCAGAGTAAAATTAAGGAAATTGAAATTCTCTAAAATGAACTGAATAAATGAGCTTTCAAGAAAAACCTACTGTTAACTATGAATACTCTAGAAATGATGCATCATAGTGAATGTAGGAGAAACAAAAATATACAATGGAAAGCTCAAACGGATTCAGATATGCATGATTCAAGAAGCCTACACAACTCCTAAAGGAGATTTATTTCCCTTTTACCCAAATAAAGTGAGAATTTCCATTGTTTTCTCAGTGATTAGGATATATCATCCATTTGCATGCATATGTGTATATTTTCAAAGAAGAGGGCAAGTCTCTGTTTTATAGGTACATGAATATCGCAATTTCTATCAAAATCACCAAGATCGGAGTAAAATTAAAGATATGAAGGGGAGAGAAGAGAGAGAATCAGTTACGGGCAGTAGGATTTGGAGAAGATGGTGATTCTGTTGGAATAGATGGCGTTCTGGACGAAGGCGGAGGCCGACTCCCCTCGCACGGCCACCGCATCAACCACCACCATCACCGCCACCGCCACCACCACCAACAGCAGAGCAGATCGCTGTCGCGTGATCTCACGGCGGAAGTGAGGAGGAGGAGGATGAATCATCGTCATCGTTTCTGGGATCAAGAGAGGAGGAAGGATTTGATATTATGAGAATGAAAATGAGGTGGTTCAAAATCAAAACTTTACAGAAAGCTCTCTCATTGTGGACTGTGGGCACCAAGTTCTCATCAACTGAACCACCACTTGTTAGTGGGCCGGGTCGGGCCACTTTCTCAATTAGCACATGGTTCACCAGCACCAGCAACAGCAATTCAACCTCATAATAATTGAATAAATTGACCAAACACCGAACTCGATTCGGGCGAGTAACAACTCTCACACAGGTCAAGCGCTACCAAACACTGCCAATACTTTTCTATTTATTATTTGTTTTCTTTTTCTTTTCTTCTTTTTTCTTTTAATTGAAACGAAAACTAATTCGATTTTGAACTTAGGATCTTTCATGACTGTAGAGATAAATTCTTAGGAGAATTTATTTACGCTCAAATTGTAAATTAAGAAAATAAGTTGATCGCAAACACTAAAGAATTACGTGGAAACCCGAAAAGAAAAAAACTGTTAAGATTTTGTCTTGTTTTTCAAGAGGATATGATGGTCCAAGAAAATTCAATTGAGTCGGAAAAGATGATGGCTTGAAGTAGAAGAAGCAAATTAAGGTGGAGCAGTTTTCTTTTCAGGCATTTGTGAGTTTCCTTTTCAGGAGGAGTATGAATAGAATTCAATTTCTATTCAATGAAATTTGTTTCTAAAAATTAAGGAGTTTAGAATCCTTCTAAATCAAGAAAATCAACTCCTAATAGGATTGATTAAGATTCTTCAAGCATCCAATGGTCAAGATCATCTCATAATTCAAACAGAAGTTGTATTATAAAATTCTAAAAATAAAAGATTGTAAGTTAGAATTTAGGTGGAGCAGAGGAGCAGAAAAAAGTTATAGTGAATAACAATGTAAGACCCTAAAAAGTCAAGAAAGAGAGAAGTAAGGTGAAGGTGCATAGAGAGAAGATATACTCTTGTAATTTAGGGGTAGATTCAAGGGAAAGTGAATACTCTTGTATCATCAAGGGGAAGGTTAGATTTCTTTATATCAAATTTATTAATAAAGCTCTCTCAAATTCTCTCCCCGTGGATGTAGATGAAGTTTGGGTCGAACCACATTAAATTGTGTGTTCTTCTTCTTCTATCGTTTAATATTCATCTTGTGTGCTCGAGGTAATCGATCTCACGGCGTGCTTGAGGTCGTTTGTGGGGGATCTCGTATCTTTCAACTATTGGTATCATAGTAAGTATGATATCCCGGGTTATGTACGCAACAATTGGTATCGAAGCATATCAATTCCGTTACAACAAATGGTAACAGAGCTGATGGTGTTCGTTCAAGACTCGAGTGCTCTAGATGAAGAAGAAGATGTCAAGTCAATGGAATTCGGCGGAGGCATTAAGATGAAGAAGACAACAAGAAAGTTCATATTTATTCTAAGCTAAAGATCGATGACTTTTGGAGTATATTGATCAAGATGGAGTCTTCAAGGCTCAATGATACTCAGATCTGAAAATGGTAGACGCAGCCGCGATGATCGGATCATCGCCAATGGCGGTTGGGCAAGACGAGCTCACAAAAGCATCGCACAAGGCATCCCGTGGAGGCTCGCAGCAAGTCAAAGGAAAAACACCGGACGGTGATGAAGATAATCAACGGATGAGATTGATCGGAAGGTAGATCGTGCAATCATAGTCGGATTCAGACATCAAGGTGTCAAACCCTATGTTTTTCAACGTTCTGGATGCAATGGTGGGTGTAAATTGAGGAGATTCCAAAGTCTGATGCTAATTATGTATAGATTGGTTAAAGAAATTGGCGGAGATCACAGTCAAAATTACGACGGGCTAGTCGTGATACGATGAGATTATTGCAGGCATTGATGAATCTATCAAGCTTGAAAATCATCAATAGCAGAGCAATAGATCTGGCAAACATCAATGCAATGGTGGATAGCAGCCCTGATTGATGAAAGGAAGATCATGGCAGTGTGTGGCGGGAAGGCCCGGTAAGACCATGACAGTTATATGAAGACGGTAAGTCTCAAGGTTAAAACATCAATGGAAGGTGGACCATCACCAAGTGATCGATGGAAGACCATGGCATGATAATCCCTTGATAATATTTGTGTAAAGTTGGTAACACCATTGCAGAATTAGAGGTGAATTGCCTCAGGACCGGCAAGGGCTCCATGGTCGGGAAGGCATCACAAAGTGGAATTTACTACTGGCGGCAATAATGCAATGCAAGATGGAGTTTCAATGAAAAGTTTGAATGGAGCTCACTTTGAGGTGGAACTTCAAGGAAAACTGCAACGGGTCTAAGTGTCGCAGTACGACTAAAAAAAGGGTACATTCAGGCGAGGTTCGAGATGACCCAAAGCATGGCGGTGAATCCGCCAAAGGCCCCAAGGAGAGGGGGCAAGATTAAAATAGGCTTCAAGACATAGTTACAACCGAGGAAAGAATTAAGGTAGTAATCTAAAATCTCAAGTTATTTTGCTAAAGGCTTGAAAAGCAAGTCAAACTAGAAATTGTTAAAATTTTGCCTTGTTTTTCAAGAGGAGATGATGGACTAAGAAAATCTAATTGACTTGGAGAAGACGATGGCTTAAAGCAGAAGAAATAAATCAAGGTGAAGCAGTTTTCTTTCAGGCGAATGCGAGTTTTCTTTTCAGGAGGAGTATGAATAGGATTCAATTTCTATTTAATGAAGATTTATTTCTAAAGATTAAAGGATCTAAAAATTTTCTAAATCAAGGAGATCAACTACTAATAGGATTGATCAAGATTTTTCAAGCATCCAATGGCCAAGATCATTTTATAGTTCAAATAGAAGTTGTATTGTAAAATTCTTTAAATAAAAGATTGTAATCTAGGATTTAGGCGGAGCAGAGGAGCAAAAGAAAATTGTGATGAACAACAATGTTAGACCCTTAAAAAACCAAGAAGGCCCTAAAAAGCCAAGAAAGAGAGGAGCAAGGGAAGGTGCATAGAGAAAAGATATACCCTTGTAATCTAAGCGTAGATTCAAGGAGAAGGTGAATACTCTTTTATCATAAAGAGGAAGGTTAGATCTTTTATATCAAGTTTATTAATAAATCTCTTCAAGCTCTTTCCCCATGGACGTAGCTCAAGTTTGGGCCGAAATCACATTAAATTGTGTGTTCTTCTTCTTGTATCATTTAATATTCATCTTGTGTGCTCGAGGTAATCGATCTCATAGCATGCTTAAGGTCATCGGTGGGGACCTCGTATCTCCCAACTATTGGTATCTTAGTAAGTATGGTATCTCAGTTTATGCAGGTAACAATTAGTATCAGAGTATATCGATTCCGTTACAACAAAAATCACGATACAAAGAGAGAGAATTCACTAAATCAGAGAGATTACAATTAGTACTCAATGCTCTATTACAAGTTCAATTCTCTAGGACTCGATCCCGTGCAGAGGAGGAAGAAGTCGGCTTTTATAGCTAAGAGCTCATAATCTGAGTCGTGGTCCACAAGATCTCCGCCTATGGATCAGTCCATGATCATAACTGCACATAATGCTCTAGCTGTAATCGGTTGAGTGGTGCATGATCTTTCGAGATCATGCCGGGTCGGTAAGGATTATAGTTCTGATCCGCATCTAGAGCCCCCAAGTGTTAGGTTGTTGTAATCGTCTTGTTAGCCAGGTGGTCGGGTAAGACCAGCTAGATGAGATTGAATCTAGAACCTCCATGATCTGTGGATTTGCCAGGGGTTGCGATCTCGCAGAGGTCATAAATCTAACCACTACAAATGCCCCATCTACTGCCTCCTTGTCTGAGTCTCCCGAGTGTGAAAGAGGGAACCGGACTATTCATATCTTCTATGTCTGACACCTATCCTCTTGCCCGACACGTGTCCCGATCGCGTGGAACAGGGCTCCACTCCCTAAGGGGGAGCATCCATCCCCAAAGAGATGTTGGAGAGTGTTCAGATGTTGTATCAGCTCCCGTATGACTGTCGAAACTAAAGCTGACTATTGGACCCGCAGAGTCCCTTCGAGTCCCCGATCGTTCCCCAACCATTGCGAGACCCACGGCTTCGGGCAGAGGTGACGAGGCACAATCTCCTGCCACCTAGAAGGAGGGTGCTTCTGCGAATGATGTCTTGGAAGGAGAGGCAGAATCTCGGACGAAGGGTATGGCTCCAGAGCCTAAGGTGCGACCCAGGAAGTGCCCGACCCGAGCGAAGCGACCGAAGAGTAGGGAACCATAGGAGGAGTCTTCTCCTCAACCTCATATCTCTGGGAGGATAAATACTATTTTTGCTCTGAATCCTTCCATATTATGCTTCCATGGTTCTGACACTTATGCTTTAGAGAAGAGATATCAGATGATCGAGTACGACTCTGATGCCGAGGAGTTAGAAAGGATGATGGCAGCTGTGGGAGGAGGTTCCAATCCTAAAGAGGGAGACAGAGCTAATAGGAAGCCCCTTCCAATGTAATGGACAGCCAGAGTCCCGTGACCCAACCTCCAAGATCGAAGTCCTCGGAGTGGCGATGCTCTCGGAGGATACCTCCGATGGCGAAGTCCTTAGAGAGGCGGTGCCCCCAGAGGACATCATCAGGTTTGTTCCCTCGGCTGAGGAGCCCGTACTCGGAGTGGCAAGAGTCAGCAAGGTCAGCGTTGCTGCTGGGTCCTTGGAGTTGGAGTAGAGAGATTTTGAACTTCTATTGTTTGTTATAGCTTGATGAGGTTGTGAAGGTATGACTCCAGCCTCTCGAGGAATCTCCCTGAGCTTAGTCAGATCCACTCAGAGTGTTGACGAATGTGGGCTCCGGGGTTTTGGAAGTCGGGTGAGAAGTAGATCCACGAGTATCAGACTTATTGAATAGCCTGTGGTGATCTCAGATGACTCCTACTTCGACAACTTCGAAGACTAGGAGGAAGGTCCCGACTAGGTCTCAGGGAGAAGCCCAGATCTTTGCTTGACTACTTACGCACTCGACGCGAGAGAGTGAGAGTTAGGACACGTGGTTGACAGTTTTAAGAGTGACTTGACAGTTGTCGGAGCTTGCCCCCTGGGTGATTCATTTCAATGTCTCTACAGCGCCTTTTAGTTGTTAGGTCGAGAGTCTGATGTAGGTTGTAGGAGTTAGTCATCAAAGTGATCAGAACCTGATAAAGGCTGTTAGAGTGACCATCATGAGCGCTTCTATTTTTCAGGAGAGCCTCGGTGTAGGTCTAGCCATCAGGGTGAGAATCAGATATAATATGTTGGAGTGACCGTCAAGAGCACTTCCATCTTTCAAGAGCTCTGACCATTAGGGTGAGGACCCGCTATAGACTAGAGAAGTCATAGGGAGGACTTTTGTTTTTCAGAAGAGTCTCTGTGTAGGCTTGACTGTCAGGGTGAGAACCTGCTATAGGTTATTGAATGAGCTTCCATCTTTCAGGAGACTCCCTGAGAGGGAGTAGTCATCCTGTTCCTTCACTTCGCACCCTTGCTTGAGAGAGTGGTAGGCAGAACTTCAGGTAGCATTCTCAATTTGAATATACTTCTAGGAGCGAGTGAAGATGTCCTTCATCTTGGTGACCTCGTGTTTCACCAGATGCTTGTATAAGAAGTGGATGACTTACAACCCACTGATGAATGCGGCGACAACCACATAGTCATTGCAGTTATACTCCAGAGCCATTTGGCTCTGAAAATAACTGACATACTACTTGAGGCACTTCCCAGGCATCATCTTGATGGTGAGGTGGTTGTTTTTTTTTAAGCTCTCGTCGAGAAGCGTCCGAGTGGTAGAAAGTCTGCTTCACCTTCTTGAAGCTCCAGAGAGATTATCTCGAGACTGTATAGAATTGTTAGCCCAAAAGCTCATCACTCTACTTTTGATAATGACTAACTCATGTAGTAATAGTACTAATAATCTTGTTGTGTTTAAGTTTCAGATATTAATCAAGATCTTAGTTGGTGTTTAGCCTCTTTGAAGCTAATAATTGGTGATTCAAGAGCTCATGCTTATAGAATATATCTAGTACTCAAAGAGGAGTCTAGCTCGGAGAATCAAGTTTGGATCAAGTCTACTTGAAGAAGAAGATCTACAAGTAAGACTTGTGCATAGAGTTTGTGAATTTAGATCTCTTGTAAGGAATAGATTAGTTTTGATTGCTCAAGCTTACACACACAAAATTTAAATATTGTCTTTCAAATTCAAAAGTTTTGGTTTTTGATTTAATTGTTTTAATTTCACAAGTTTATGTTTATACGATTTTCATCTCAATAGAATAAGTTTTATAGTTTGTAATATGTGTTGGATCCACATATATTAGAGCTTCAATTGTTTATGAAAACTTATTTCTATGTGTTTTAAGTTTTAGTTTGTCAAGTACGTTTTTCAGTTTCATGAATAGATTTCATCAAAACAAGCTTACATTGGTTTATACATGTATTAAAGTTCATCCATATACATTGTTTCTTCATAAATGTTTTAGTAACTTATTTTGGTGAATTTAGTTCATGTGTTTAAGTTTTGTATTTATCAAAACTTATTTTGATGCTTATTGTCAAAAATAAGTTTATATCGTTTATTATGTGTATTGGATTCTATTCATACGCATTGTGCTTCAAGTGTGTTTCAATAACTTGATTTTGTATTTATACAAGTTTGGAAAAAATCGGATTTCCATTTAAAAGTTTGATTTTTGAAAATAAAGTTTTTGTTTTAAGCTTAAATTTTTCATGTCTCAAAAATAGCTCACATATTTGTCATATGTGTTGATTTTTGATCACACATATTTGTGCTACATTGTATTTACATGAACTTATTTTTGTGAAATTTATTGAGATTTATTGGAATTTAATCGGGTTTTAAAATGTCATTTAAAAATCCCTTTTATATTGGTTTCTGAGCTGCTGTCGGTCAACCGCATGGTCAATCGATGTGCACAGACGTGCACAAGCCCAAGGAACCAGAGCTGGCCGACCGATCGGTCGACCGACTGATCTTACAGAGCTCTAGGGTTTTGCTCAGTCGACCGACAATTCCCAATGGCTAAAAATATAGCCGTTGGGTGGTCGACCGGCCGGTCGACCGACAGGTCATTTTTGACACTTTTTTGAACTCTAGCGGTTAGTTTTTCGTGGCCTATAAATATAGGGTTTTTGGATGAGTTTTCAAGACGATTTTCAAGAGCTATTTACCTACATACAATAGAGTTTTCAAACAAGTTTTTGGGCTTCAAAATCTACAGCTTCGCATTTGTTTCTAAGCTTTTAGAAAATCAAAGAAAATAAGTTTTGAGAATTCAAGTTTCAATTTTTCAATTTCTACATCATTCAAGAAGTTTCCCAAGTGTTTTCTTTTGTGTTTCTTTTCTAAAATCTTTATTTTCTTATAAGCTTGATCTATTCATTACAAAATCTATCATTTAGAATCTTATATTGTGAGAGATGTTGTTTGTGATCTTTGTGGTCATCAAGAGTTGTAAAACCTTTTTCATTGCTTTGTGCTTTGGCTTTGTGCCTTCCCTCTTGTGTAAAGGTGATTGTTTTGTGTATCGCCTTGTGCCTTGACTTTGTACCTCCTCTTGTGTAGAGAATTAGATTTGTATCCTTTATGAAGTACTTAGTGGAGAGAGTTAAAATCCTCTAGGTGAAGGCGGGGACGTAGAGCTTGGTGCTTGAACCTCGAAACATATCCTTATATTTGCATTTATCTATCTCTCTCTAAACTTTATTCTCTTTATATCTTACATTGCTATTATTTTTCATCTATACATGCTTGGTACTGTTCTTGTGTTCACACTTGTATTGATCCAAGAGAGCTATTGAGACACCTCAACTCTTATAAAAGAGGAATCTTAAGGAGAAATTCTAAAGCCCTTTACCGGAAATTCGGCTTCACTCTTTGGATATTTATTGTGGTGGTGTAAAAGTTTTTAATTCTGTATTATTGACCGTTAGATTAGCACTACACTTACTCACCCCCCTTTAGGAGTACTTTCAATTGGTATCAGAGTTAGTACTCCTGATATTCGGTTTAACAACCCAGGAGTAATCATATATTTGTGTATCACATATTTGCTTTACACATTCATATTTGCTTCTCACACTCATGGATTTATCTTGCTCCACCTATATTTGATATTTCTAATATTGACATGTGAAAATTTAAAATGAGTTCATATCTTAAAGCCTCAGGATTACTTATCTATCTTGCCACTACAAAAAGATTTTACATTGATAATGGTAACTAGTTAGAGGCTAATACACAAGCAATGATTACTCTAAAGCAAACACTTAATAAAGATTATCTTTCTATAATTTCTTATTGTGATTTCACTTTTGTAGTGTGGAACACGTTGATATCTTTTGAAAAACAAGCATCAAATGATATGGAGAGAGAGAGTCTAGTGAAGATGATTCTAACCAAGTTTGCTTCATGGTCCAAGAAAATGACTCCCTTGAGGTAAATTCAAAATCCAACATTGATGATTGTGCAAGTACATCTAATGATGTTATGTCTAGTGAGGATGCACATAAGTTTAATGAAGAGATTTCCATATTTTATGAAGATTTGTTGAGAAAATATAAATTGTTAAAAAATAAGAGTTTAAAATTAAAGAAAGAAAATGAATTTTTATCTTCGAAACTTGATCTTATTTTAAATGAGAAAGAAGAAGTTTTAAATGAAAATAAATCTTTGACAAGCCATGTTGAGTTAATTTTCAAAGAAAGAGATTTTGCTTCAAATGAAAAAGATTCTTTGAAAGTCAAACTTGATTTCTTTTCAAAAGAAAATGAAACTTTAAAAAAGAAAATTGTTTTGATTTCAAAAGAAAAAGATTCTTTAAAAAACACTTTAGCTCAAGAAGAAAAGATTTCTACTCCAGAAGAAAAGATTTTATTTCTAAAGCTATTTCTATTCCTAATAACAAAAATGAGATTTGTGATTTAAAAAGTAGAATTGATTGTTAGGGCTCATCCTTGAGCCAATGTGTTTTCAATCATAATAGATTGGAATCCATGTTTCACAAGAAACATGCTCCTCACATTCATGCACAAAATCTCATATTTATGCTTATACACCTCATGCAAAACATGCTTACACCCATGCTAGAGTGTATCATTGTTCTCATTGTGACCGCAAGGGTCACCTTGCAACATTTTATTATGACAAATTAAATTCTTCAAATTTTGTATGTAAAAATATTTGGGTTCGCAAGGGTACTAACCCTAAAGGACCCAAGAAAGTTTGGATAGTAAAATTTCACATCATTTGTATTTGATGTAGGTGTGGGCTCTCACAAGACGTGAGAGAGTTGGTGCCTTGGTGGTGGATGCAATCGGAACTAGATGGATAAATCAATAAATGCATCACTATCAAGAAGTTTAGGTGGGAAGACTATCATGATTTTTTGAAGAAATGGAGACTCGCTCTTTTGGTTTGGTAACTATCTTTATCCTCCATGTCATGTTTATATATATATGCTTATAAATTGGATGATCTTGGTGTATCATGTTTCATTTGTTTAGGATTACTTGTTTAAATGCAATACTTATTAGAACTTGTGATATACATATATATTCTTTAAGATACACTCATGATTTTTTGCAAAATTGATTTATATCTTTTGTGTTCTCAAATATTGTTTAGCTATGTATGTATATTCTAGTTTTTATGACCCTTGCATTTATAATCATAATTATTTTGGTTCTCAACCATGTTTTGGTGTTCTTATGTGAATCTTGTTTTGATTATATGTGTAGATGCAATTTTTGTTAAAACGTGCAAATGTACTTGTATAGTTTTTGGGATACATCATTGATCTAAACATGATTCATACACTTTGTGTACTCATTTGTAGCTTTGCTATATATGTACAAGCTAGTTTTGATAATTTTTATATTTGCACATATATTCAATTTATAATGCATTTTTTTCATACATGCATGATTTTTTTGTAGATTATTTTATTGGCTTTGCTTCATGTTTGTGTGAATTTTATTAAAACTTAAGATATACATGTAAAATCCTTGAGTCACTTACTTTATATGTCATACACTCTATTGTGGACTCATTTCGTGTTTAGATATATATATATATATATATATATATATATATATATATAATATATATATATATATGTATGCTTTACTTTTGATAAAATTTACATGTATCTTAAAAATTATCTCATGTGTTTCTCGAATATCTTATTAGTGGATAAGTTTGATGATTTGAGTTTATTATCTCCACTACTCTTGATATCATTTGATGAAAAAAAGTTCTTCACATATGATTTCATGTTTATTCAAATCTAGTTTGAAATGTGTTTAAGTTTCAAAAAGAATTTCATATGTGTTATAATGAGATATGAACATTATTAATTTATCTTCATGGATGTGTTATTTACATGATTCTTGTATACTCACTTTTATATTTACTAATGATTTTATATTCATGAGCTTGCATGTGCTATATTAATTTTGAATGACAATTCTTGTGTAATTGTCATGTTTTCATAAGATATACATGATTTGGTTTATGTTTGAAGAATTTTGAACTAGTTTTCAAAAAAATTTAATTAGTTCTTTTATTCTTCAACCGGTGGTGTTTTCATACCTACTCAACTATTCTTAAAATTATTATTTTGAAAACTTTACCTTTGGAGGGCAGTAGGTTGGGTGACCATGTCTTGTATGCTCTCAATGACTATTCTTTTTGAAATGTGCATGTAAGGCAGGTATATTAATAAGCTATACACATATCCATCATGAAATTAATTTTTGTATACTCATTCTTTTTTGTTTATATATGTATGCATCATATGTCAATTGGTATTTTAATACATATATATGATTTTTTGTGCTAGTTTAATACATACATATTTTAATTGCACAAATTGATTTATGCTAAACTTGATTTAGTTCTAAATGTTAATCGTCATTTTTACAAGCTTATGCATTAGTTTTGTTGGGGTTTCAAAAAGGAGGAGAAATTTCTTGGGTTTAGTATCAATTATTACAATTGGAATCTATCTTTCAAAATTGTTTTAGAATTTCAAAATTAGTATCATGAGTTTTCACTTCCTATTTAATTGGTATCATGTTTAAACCTTTATTTGGTATCAATATTGTTTTGCAAATTGGTATCTATACTTATGCTTTCAATTGGTATTCTTAATTTTCCAATTGGCATTCATATTGTGTTAAAATTAGTATCTTATAAAATCATAGTTTTATTTTGTTTTCAAATTTGTTTTTGATGCTTACTGCCTATATGCAAGAGACATCTTCTATATATATAAACTTATGATCAGTAAATTGTATAAGAAAGAGTTTAACCTCTCTTCTCTATATCGTACACATGTATAAGGGGAGCTTAATATCTCCATTTATATATTATATATTATACTTATATGGGTTAGGGTTTAGTCATTCCTTCTCCATGTAATGCATTTATGCAGGGGGAGTTAACTTGACGTCTCTCCTCTTCATAGATTTAGTCGTCCCTTCTCCATGTACTTTGTTTTATTTACCCTTCTTGAATTGACAAAAAGGGGGAGAGGATTTTAGAGTTTATTATATATGCATGCTTGTATTGTATATTTGCATACATGTATTTATATTGATTTGTGTTCATGATTTATTTGGTAGCTAGTGCTTACATTGCACATACTTTTATTTTGTTTAATATTTGGTATCTAGAGCTTACATTGCATACACTTTTGGCATTTGGTATTAGTATCTAGAGCTTATATTGTATATCAATATGATTGATGTTATTGGTATCTAAAGTTTTAATTTAATATTTATATGTTTTATGTTATGCATGAGTTAAGGGGGGCTTTTACAAAGATTTTTTTCTATTCATGCATATATAACTCCTTGTGTTTTATCATCATCAAAATGGGGAGATTGTTGGCCAAAAGCCTATCACTCTAGTTTTGATGATGACTAACTCATGTAGTTATAGTACTAATGATCTTATTGTGTTTAAGTTTCAGATATTGATAAAGATCTTAATTGGTATTTAGTTTCTTTGAAGCTAACACATGGTGATTCAAGAGCTTAAGCTTATAGAACATATCTAATACTCAAAAAGGAGTCTAACTCGGAGAATCAAGTTTGGATCAAGTCTACTTGAAAAAGAAGATCTACAAGAAGACTTGTGTATAGAGTTTGTGAGTTTAGATCTCTTGTAAAGAATAAAATAGTTTTGATTACTCAAGCTTACACACACACAAAATTTAAATATTGCCTTCCAAGATCAATAGTTTTGATTTTTTATTTAACCGTTTTAGTTTCACATGTTTATGTTTATACGGTTTTCATCTCAATAGAATAAGTTTTATAGTTTGGAATATGTGTTGGATCTCATCCATACATATTAGAACTTCAATTGTTTATAGAAACTTATTTCTATGTGTTTAAAGTTTCGATTTATCAAATATATGTTTTTTCGGTTTCATGAATAGATTTCATCAAAACAAGTTTACATTGGTTTATACATGTATTGAATTTCATTCATATACATTGTTGCTTCATAAAAGTTTAAGTAACTTATTTTGGTGAATTTAGTTCATGTGTTTAAGTTTTTTATTTATCAAAACTTATTTTGATGCTTATTGTCAAAAATAAGTCTATATCATTTATTATGTGTATTGGATTCTATTCATACATATTGTGCTTCAAATGCATTTCAATAACTTGTTTTTGTATTTATAAAAGTTTTGAAAAAAAACGGATTTTCATTTAGAGGTTTGGTTTTTGAAAAATACAGCTTTTGTTTTAAACTTAAATTCTTATGTCTCAAAAATAATTCAAATATTTTAAATATATGTTGATTTTATATCATACATATTTTTGTAACATTGTATTTACATGAACTTATTTTTGTGAAATTTATTGGGATTTATTGGAATTTAAATGGGTTTCAAAATGTCATTTTAAAATCCCTTTTATATTAGTTTCTAGGATGTTGCCGGTCGACCGCATGGTCGACCGACGTGGACAAACGTGCACTAGCTCAAGGAACCAAAGCTCAGTCGACCAGGCGATCGACTGCAGTAAAGTTTGGCCAACCGACCGGTCGACCGACTGATCCTATAGAGCTCTCAGGTTTTGCTCGGTCGACTGGCAATCCACAACGGCTAAAAATATAGCCATTGGGTGGTCGACCGGTCGATCGACTGACAAGCCATTTCTGGCACTTTTTTAAACTCTAACGGCTAGTTTTTCTTAGCCTATAAATATGGGGCTTTTGGGTAAGTTTTCAAGACGATTTTCAAAAGCTATTTTTCCTACATTCAATAGAGTTTCAAACAAGTTTTTAGACCTCAAAATCTACTTCTTCACATTTGTTTCTAAGTTTTTGAATATCAAAGAAAACAAGTTTTGAGAATTCAAGTTTAAAATTTTCAATTTCTATATCATTCAAGAAGTTTCCCACGTATTTTTTTTTGTGCTTCTTTTTTAAAATTTTTGTTTTCTCATAAACTTGAGCTATTCATCGCAAAATCTATCCTCTAAGATCCTATATTGTGAGAGGTATTATTTGTGATTTTTGTGGTCACCAAGAGTTGTAAAACCTTTTTCATTGCTTTGTGCTTTGGTTTTGTACCTTCTCTCTTGTGTAGAGGTGATTGCTTTGTGCATCAACTTTGTGCCTTGGCTTTGTGCCTCCTTTAGTCTAGAAGATTGGGTTTGTACTCTTTGTGGAGTTCTTAGAGAGAGTTGAAATCCTTCTAGGTGAAAGCGAGGACGTAGAGCTTGGTGGTCGAACCTCAAAACATATCCTTGTGTTTCCGTTTGGCTATCTCTCTCTAAAATTTACTCTCTTTATATCTTATATTGCTATTATTATTCATCTATACATACTTAGTATTGTTCTTACGTTCACACTTGTATTGATCCAAGAGAGCTATTGAAGCGCCTCAACTCTTATAAAGGAGGAATCTTGAGGAGAAGTCTAGAGCCCTTCACCGGAAATTCGGCGTCACTCTTTGGATATCTATTGTGATAGTATAAAATTTTTAATTTCGCATTATTGACCATTAGATTAGCACTATACATTTTCATCCACCTCTAAGTGTACTTTCAATACCAATAGTAGGCAGCACCCATAAGACTAGATGGGAAAATACGACTCAGGAGCAAGTTTTCGTGAGAGTGGACCGTCATCTTGTCCTGATATTGACGGAGGTGTTTGATAATACACCTAGAGGGGGGTGAATAGGTGTATTGCTAATCTAATGACAAATAATGCGGAATTTAAAAACTAATTGCAACACACTTAGTTAACCAAAGAGTGTAACCGAATTCCCGGTGAAGGGCTCTGGACTAACTCCTCTTGATTCCTCTAAATGAGAGTTGAGGTGCTATATAAAACTCTCTTGGTTCAACACAAGTGAGGCACACAATCAACCCAAGCACATAAATGATATGAACAATATGATGCAATGTACAATGAGAGAGAGTTAAGAGATAGTGGATCAAACGCAAACAATAAGATATATTTCGAGGTTCAAGTCACTGCTCTACGTTCCTGCCTTCACGCAGAAGGATTTCAACTATAGCATCCACACAGGACTTCCCACACAGGGAACCTCCACTGAGGATTTGGGTAATACAAACTGGGAATATACAACCCTCTCAAAACCTCTACACAAGAGGCAAGGCACAAACACAAATCACTTCTACACTTGAGGATGAGCACTTAGCCAAACAACTACTAACCTCACATAAGAGGGATAAGGCTCAAAACCACAACTCAATAATCACCTCTTCATTAAAGAGGGATACCAACACAACTTCCACAATCACCTCTCGCTAGAGGGATATCAACACAATCACTTCTCACTAGAGGGATATCACAAAGTATGAAAGGTTTACAACTCTTGATGGTATCAACAATCACAAACCAATTTTCCCACAAGATAGGATAGATAGATGGCTCAAGTGTGAGAAAATAAAGAGTTTGAAAATTAAAATACAAAGAAAAAACTCTTGGGAAAACTTCTAAATAGCCATAGAGTAAAGAACAAAAACCAATTCTCAAAGACTCTATTTTTCTTTGATTTTTTCAACCCTTTAAAACAAATAAAGAATGATCTTTTAAACCCAAAAACTCTTTCAAAACTTGTAGCTAAAATACTTAAGAAGATGAGAATTTTTGCTCTTAAAATTGTCGTTCAAAACGAGCTCAAATGTGGGGTATTTATAGCCCCCAAACAAAATCTGCCCGTTGGCAACAGCAAAGGTTAGAAATGACCTTCCGGTCGACCGCCCGGTCGACCGGCCAACGGTCATTTTTATGATCGTTGAGTCACCGATCGACCGCCCGATCGACCGGACCTGAAAACAGAGAGCAACGGCTCTCTGTCGGTCGACCGCCTGGTGGACTATGTACAGAGAGCAGCAGCTCTCTGCCAGCCGACCAGCCGGTCGACTGGAGCCATTTCCAAAGAGCAGAGCTCGCTGGACGGTCGACCGCCCAGTCGACCGGCCCACCAGCCCAACTGGCGTGCACGTCTGTGCACGTCGGTCGATCGAACCGGTCGACCGACTTCTGCAGCGGTCGACCGGCAGAAGGCCAGTTCAGCTCTTAAGGGATTTAAAAACTTGGCCTTTCATTATCAAATAAATCTCATAAAATCACATAAATTTCACAAAAATAAATTCTTTTAAGATCTTTGAAATACAAATATGTGTGACAAAAATTCAACACATATTATAAATAATTTGAACCATTTTTGTGATATTGAATTTTGGCTTAAATACAAAATCGGTATTTTTCAAAAACCAAACTTTGAAATGGAAATCCGGTTTTTTCAAACACATGTAAATACAAAAACATGATATTGAAACAACTTTGAAGCATATTGTATATGGATAGAATCCAATATAGATATAAAGAATTATATCAATATTTTTGACATGAAATCCAATATCGGTTAAACTGAAAAACCAAAACCAAATAAACTTCAAACTGAAAACTTTTGTGTGTGTGAACTTGAGCACATCAACACTATCTAATCTTTAAATATAAGATCTAAAATACTAAACTAAACACAATACCGAGATCTTCTTGTCGAACTCCTTCTCCAAGTAGACTCGATCCAAACACGATCCACCGAGCTTGACTCCAACCGAATACTAGATGTGATCTTGACGCTCGAGCTCTTGAATCAACATGTGAAAGATTTAAAACTTTTTTATTGAAGATAATCACCTACTAATAAATTGATCAGATATCTGAAACTAAATATCACAAGATTATTAGTAAACTATAACTACATGAGTTAATCATCATCAAAACTAGAGTGAAGGGCCTCTGGGCCAACAATCTCCCCCTTTTTGATGATGACAAAACTCATGGAGTTATATATGCATAGATTAAAGTTAAGCTCCCCCTTAACTCATGCATAGTAATGACCAATAAAGATATGCAATGAATGCTTAACATAAATATGAGCATGGAAATAAATAAACATGCTCTGATAGCAATTTCTCTTATACCAATTGTAAAATCTTTATACCAATTTGTAAAAGTAAACAAAATTAAACATGCATAAATATGCATATGTAAATCTCCAAATTTCTCTCTTTCTTTTTGTAAAAATATAAAGAATAGAACATGCATAGTACATCCATATAAACTCAAAATCATTCTCCCCTTTTTGTCAATCATCAACAAAGGGGCAAAAACAAACTAAAAAAATCTTCTTATTTTTGTTAAATCAAACAATAAAGGTTATATATATGCGATATACATTCATGAAGAAGAGAGACGTAAAGTTAACTCTCCCTGCATACATGCATTTATATGAAAAGAGATGACTAAACCCTAATCACATAAAGAATAATATACAATGTATAAAAGGAGATGTGAAGCTCCCTCTACACAGTGTACTACATACCAAAGAAAGGTTAATCACTTCAATATGAAATACACTCAACATGAATCTATATATAGAGAAGATGTTAAGCTTTCCTTACATATAAGCAATAAATATCAAAACATTATGATACCCAATTATGATACCAAGAAACTACACAATTTTTAAAGTACTAAAAGATACCAATTGAAAACATCTTGTAAAGTTTTGATACCAATAGAGAATGAAACATTATGTTTTTTGATACCAATTGAACAAATATATATTATAAATCTTGATACCAATTGTAAATATTAGTACTAATTGAAAATATTTTATAATTTTGATACCAAATGTAAGAATATATATATGTTGTAAGTATTGATGCCAAGTGAACGTAAAAATCAACTTTTTTAGGTAAATACAACTTATTTCAATAAAGATACCAATATAAAATGAAGCATGATACCAATTGAAAAATGTAAACCAATCCTTTTTGGTCAAACACATAAATCATTTTGTAATAGAGATGCCAAATAGAGAATAATATCAATTTAATATTCTTGATACCAATATTGAAAAAATGAAACATATATCAATTGAAAATATTTTTCATTCGGAGCTTAAGAAACCAATTGAAAACTTAGATATCAATCGAATAATATCATTTTTCAACATAAAGAGTGGGAGTAAGATATCAATTGTAAACAAAACGATTGAAAGGTAAAACATGAATTTTCTCACCCTTTATGAAATACTAATGAAAATGATGCATAAGTTTATATGAGATATCAATAGAAAAATAATTGTCATTAAGAACTAAATCAAGCTTAATAAAACAAAATTTGTGCTCTAAGATGTTGTTTGGTAGGGGAAATTGAAGATCGAGAAGTAAATTCTTTATTTGATAGTAAAGAAAATTACAGCGGATCAATAATCCTCTTATAAGAGAGAGGAGATACTCAAGCTCAGACCTCCCCTTTGTTTAAAGCTGGGTTCTTGATGTGGCGATAAAAAGTGAATCTTATTTTTCATTGACCGGGTGAACGTTAGTTAGAATCTCTTTGGAATCCTCTCTTTGGATAGTAGACGAAGTAACATAGCTTCTGTCCACCAAAGATCTCAAAGAGATTGTAGGCAAAAAATAAACTTGTACGCAGCAAGTTGTTAGAAGAGTTGAACTCTCTCTTTCTTTTCAGCTGAAAGTCTTGATGCTTCTACGACTTACAACCGAAGTTCTTTATTTTTTTTATCAAGAATTTTCCGACCCCTTTTCCATAGCAAACTGGCCTATTTATAAAGGTTTCAAGAAGGTAAACATGTCCCCTAAAAATACTCCATAATGGGGTTAACTCCCTCATTACGTGGGCAGTAATTGACTCAGTAATGAGGGCAGTTATAACCGAGACGCAGGCTTTGGGCCTCGCATTTTGCCATTGAGGTGATGCTTGAGAAACATGAGCATCTAATTCTGCGTCAAGTTTCACGTGAGACGCGTGCTTTGGGCTCCGCGTCTTGGTACTATAATAATGTTGAGACGCGAGTTTCAACCCTCGCGTCTTGATCGTTGTAGTGATGTCGAGACGCGGGTTTGAACCCTCGTGTCTTGGTGCTGAGCTGGTGGCGATGATTAGCCTTGCGTCTAGAGCTTGGATTCTGCTTTTTGCCGACTTGTCTTCAGTGATTTTTAGACAGCCTACAGAAGCCCCTCCAAAGTTTTTGATATTCCGCAGTTGACTGGGATGGATTTTGATTTGGACTCTGGTTGAATTCATATTTCTCATGATTGGACTGACAATTATTTGAGATACTCTGAGCTTGATCTTGTCTGGAGTATGGTCTTCGTGAGTATACTGTAAAACCCTTTGAAGCCACCAGAGATGATCGTGATGAGTGTCTAGATACGCAGTCCAGACCTCCTCAATGCTCTGAGCTAATTGTTGGTGTACTGTTGAACCAGGGGTAAACAGTCGTCTGCTTATGTCAGTGTACTGTTGAACTGATTTGCAGAAGCAAAGACTGAGTGCAAGTCTTGTAGACGCAGGGGTCATGTTGCTCTAGAGACGCAGTCCTCACTCGGAGTGGGGACACATCTATTAATTTGCTAAAGAAATGCGACTCCTGGAGGGACTCGATCTTTGAAGTGGAGACACAGCTCTCACTCTGTTGACTAGGCGCGGCTTTGGCCATGCTGAAGAGGCGCGACCTTTAGAGGGACGCGATTTTTGTTAAGCGTGAGTCTGCGTTTTGGGTGCGTTGCCACATATCGGGCGGAGTTGAAGGGACATCTTTCCTTTGACACGCGAAATTTATGTCGCATTTAAGACGCACGCCACGTGTCGGGTGGGGATTAGGCCTCAAGCCATGCGCCGCGTATCTCTGCGGATTACTGTGCCTATAAAAGACAATAGTCTTTTAAGAGTCAGCATTAGACTCTTCTTCTTCTTCATCACTGAGCATTATATCTAGGGCTAAGAAAAGCTTGAAGCTTTTTCCATTTTCGCCGTCTTCAACACGATCTCACGGACAAAATGGCACCGAAGACCAAGTCTGTTTCCTCGTCCTCGAGTGTTGCCGCTGTGGAGATTCAAATGGGTGAACCTTCCACGCAGGAGGCTCCCATTTCAGGTAGTAAAACCATCTGATCTGGTTTCTGCCATTGAAGGGCTTACATAGTTCTTTTAACTTTTAAGTCTCTTTTAAATGTGAACGCCAACGCGAGGCTCATGCCCGTGTTTGATCTTCAGACGCAGTTCTTGAATTTATAGGCAAGACGTGGGTTTGACGACCTCCGCATCTTTGGTTCATCAAATTGAATCCGTATCTGTTTGTTGAACGTGGGCCTCGTTGAACCTTGCGTTTTGGACTCAATGCTCAGAATATTTCTAAGTGTGGGACTTCTTATAATTCTCGCATCTTGTAAGATCAGACGCAAGTTTTACTGAGTCTTGCATCTGAGCCCAATACTTAGAAATTTTTCTAAGTTATGGATTTTGATATGCGGGCTACATGCAAGCCTCACATTTTTGATCCTGGGCGCGGATTTTGCTGATTTTCGCGTCTGGGTTCATTTTTCTTTCAGATTTCTGACTAGAATGTTGTCTTCTTTGCAATGTGATACTCTTCTAGCCCTCTATACAAGAAGTGTCATTTTGGGTGATTGATATTTTCACCTGCACATAAATATAGAATATTAGATTTAGAAAAGGATGTGCAAGGTGCTCAATTCTAATCCGCGGTAGCAATGGCTATGCGGGTCGTGATCCTCAGGGAGGGACTAGCGATGGAAGCGTTTAAGTAAGTTCTCTAAAATTTCTTTTAGTTAGTTATTAAAAGGAAAAGTTAGGTTAGAAAGAAAGTGGTAGGTTAAGAAGATGGAGAAATAGAAGCGGTATGTACAATTAGTTGGAAAACAAAGATTGGGAAGATGAGGTGTTGGTGACTTAATCTACAGAAATAAAAAAAGAAAGAAACAATTACCTTAGTTTGGTTGAGAAAAATACGTGAAAACCTTACATGTTCTACCTTTCTTAGGAGGCATTCAACGCATAAACCATAGGATCGAGCTCAGTCCCCTATTCGCATTATATCATCAAGCTGGGTAAGAATGAAGTGATACGGACCTTGAGGAGGAGAACATCTCCATGAAGTATCGTTGGCACTCGCTAAGACTCGTTATACTTGTGCTTCGGAAATCACTTGCATGCGCATCAACAACCAACAGAGATAAAATAGAAAAGGAAAAGAAAACGAAAAGAAAAGTAAAACAATGAACATAAGAAAAATATTACCTTTATTGCTTTAATCAATGGCAGAAAAGAGGAGGGTACATCGGTGTCACGCTCAACATAGGCCTCTCTCTCTTAAAAAAAATAGAAATTACAAAAGAAAAATAGAAACCTAACTACAAACTAGAAGAAAGCCTAAAAACCCTAGCTTTGGCCCTGTACTGTGCTGGACGACATTCTCGGTTGCACTGCAGGGGTATTTATAGGTGCAGAAGGAAGTAGAGTCCCAGAACGACTCCTCCACGAAAGCGGTTCCCTGGACTCATCCAGATTGCCGCGGAAACGCGGCTTGGGCCGCGTTTTCGCGGCCAAGTTAAGTCGGCTGGCCACGCGCTTTCGCGCGTGGCATCCTCTGGTCCGTCCATCTGGGTTTATCCTTCTGGAAATTATATCCTGACTCTTTATTTTGAATTTTCGGGATAACTTGGGAAGCAAGTTACCCTAAATCCAAATCTCCCAATATCTTTTAACAACGAATTTGTTATCCTTCTTTGGCTTTTATCCTCATCCTGCAAGTATTTAGGGTTGAATAGAAGTCTATCCTTCCTCTTCTTTTCGTATTTGCAACTATTGCCCTTAGTAATTGCAATTTTGACATTTGATAATTGCAACTTTTATATTGGGCTTTAAATATGGGCTTTTGGGCTTCTTTTGAGGCTTTATTCCTTTATTTTTTTTTCTCAAGGCCTGCACACAATAAATAATAAAATATTAGTAAATGTGCAGAATTATAGGAATAAATATGAAAATGTGTTGGTAAATGTAATGATAAAAATGCATTTTTCACTACGAATCATTGGGCACATAGGTGGCGCTGATCATAATTTGACCTTTGTACTTCAGAAAACCGCTCCTGTGGCTACCGGTAAGTCAAAGGAGCGAAAGGAGAGGATCTCCAATGCCAGCATGGTGACCCTTCGGGAGATTATCTCTGATGGGCTGTTCGAGACGGATTCCCATACTCCGTTACGGAAGCCTGTTTTCCTCTTCGGTGACGCCATTGACGAGGATGATAGGATTCTACATGACGGAATTATAAGTGGCTCCGTCAGATAGGGGACAGGAGGTTATAGAGAGGATGTATTCCTTGTCCTATCTTTAACACATTTCCGTTCACCGTGTGATCGATTGGGATCTTTTCCGTTTTGTCTTCGGCGTCTCTCTCGGCAGATTAGGTGCCAAAGAAGTATACTTTGCTGGCCATGGGAAAGATGTTCTCGGTTTATTTCTCGGGTTAGTTAGGCCTAAATATCTGAAGGGAGAACCCCTCAGCTTGGCGCAACCTTCATCAATCAGTTTTTGAAAGTTGGGGGTGATTTTTCCATTGACTTTCATCTGCTTGGGTGGGTCCATTCTACCAACAAATCATGTGGGGTAGAATGGTTGGATTTGTTCTCATCGAGCTCGGGTCTCTGTTACAGCAGGTGGGGTTATATCACTCGGTCAGGGCCGTCCAATATGGCCTCTCGCAGAGTTCCCACAATTTTTATGGCGTCGCGGAGCACTATAATCCTCTAACGAGCACATTTTTACCCGAGCTGGAGAGATGGAGATTGCTCTTCATGAGCTATACGAAGTCTCGGGGCTAGTTATGGGAGATACCCCTTATGAAGAATACGTTCCGACTTCTGAGGAACTTCACCTCCTGAAGAAAGAGGACCCTCAGGTGTATAAGACATACTGGAAAGTGTTATGCCACTTCCACATCTGCGTCCAAATATCCTCCTGGAGGAACAGAGGTGTCAAGCAGATGTCCTGGGCAAGCTATCTGTTCAAAGGATAGCCCAGTGACTAGTCTGGCTCCTTGCACTGTGAGGAAATTGTTGAGAGGATCAATGCCTCTGCAAGCTCTTACACCATCGAGTCAAACAAGGACACTTTCAGGCCTGATACGGTTTTTGAAAGTTTTCATCATCAGGCTCGAGTTCCCATTTCTGACCGGGCTCTATTGGCGGGCTTTCTCATGCTATGGTTAAAGCATTGTGTGGTGCCAACGCTGCCGCATGAAGTAACCGTTGCTGATGTGGTATACCCGGCGGTCTTACTTGCCTACGAGAAATCTATTGCTCTCCTTCTAGTGATGGTAGCTAGAATTCAGAGTGGATTACTGGCTCTGGTTAAAAGCCTATGCCAAATGGAAGCCGTTGTAGATTATGTGGATAGGCCAGTGGTTGATTCAAAGGGAAGGCTGAGAGTGAAAACCCCTAACCCAGGATCGAGCTTCCATATACGTACCTGATGGCCTGGTATGTTATGCATTGTCCTTCACTGATGACGGTGGTGCCTCTTTCTACAGGTTTTGTTCCCTTCGTGCAGAAGCTAGAGAATTCGAGCTGGACTCACTACTATATGTTCTATGTTCGAAAATTCATTCTGAATATCTCGAACTATCAACTCGACCGTTGATTCCCTGAGATTGCTGATGCGTCTTACGGAGATAAGTTTACCGACCTTGCCGGACCAGATGATTTCACAAGGCTACCATCGGGAGTCTTCTGGTGGCTGATCAATATTCGGCCTGGATATCTGATCTTCCGGCAAGGAAATTCGTGTACGATCGAGTCTTACACACCCAGTTGCTTCGCTCGGCAGTTCAGTTATGATCAATTATATGTCGGCAACCCCAATGTTGGCCTCGCCTCAGCAAAAATTTATTTGAAGGTGCCCGGACTTGGTACTATAATGTAGCTGGAGGGACAAAAGCTGTTTTCAGCTTGCCTCATAAGACGTCCAATTGTTATACCAGCCTCAGTTCTGGACCTGGTACTCCCTGGCTAGTAGGATGCCTGATTTCAGAATAAATATCTCTTGCATCAAGGTGTCTTATAAGGACAAGTTGGAGTCCAACAAATGTATACGAGTATGGACGAGTATCAGGCAGCCGAGAGGGAAATAGGAGGGGAAGCAGGGATGGGACCAAGGGCAGCAGCACCTAAAGGGCAGCCCGCTAAAAAGAGTCGGCATGCTGTGTCTAAACGTTCCTACGGCTCTGCTTCCAAGGGTGAGCCTATCCCAAAGAAGGCTAGGAGGGAATCGGAGGCTGAAGCTTCGATGCCCAAAGTAGTTCCTTCCGGTGTTGAGGAGCAGGGGGAGGAAGAAGAAGAAGAGGAGGAGGAAGTCCCCGTCCTTCACTCCTGCGGTCTGCGCAGAAGGGGCCCCATGATCTTAGAAGAGGGGGAACTCGCGGGTGAACCTGTCATGGCTGAAGAGGTCGTGAGGAGGGATGGCGTCGAGATTCTGGGAATCTGTAACGCCCCGATCCGGCGGGTACGGAGAGACGTTACTGCAACGTATATACGCAGGTCCGAAATACCCTCACGTATATACGCTAAGCATCAGTACAGGCAAGAATCAGAGTACGGAAGCAAGTGGTGCATTATACATTCCAACACATGAGTACAATTACAAAGTTATCACCAGAGGTGATCCAATATTACATGAATATTACATCACTGATATGCGCAATTGCGAGATTACAAAGAGATGTACAAGTATGAACAGTACACTGGCACTCACGAGTTTACAAAAGGAAAACTCGAGAGGCACACAGGGGGCCTGGAAGGATAGAGCTCTGGATGATCTGCTGGAGATCCACGCTACCGCTGCGCCACTCTGATTAGCAACCGGGAGAATCCACACGCTCCAAGCTCCAAAACCTGGACATGAGGATCCAGGGGAGTCAGATGATACTCCCCAGGCGAGTGGTGATACAAAAGCCAAGTGGCGAGTAAGGATAAGTATATGTATAGCGATGAAACCGAATAAAGCCGAGGACGAGCAAATCTGATTGTATGGTTTCAGATCACGGCTCCATGAGACTAGTACATCGAAGGAATAATCCAAACAAGGAAACCCTCATCTATATACCTTTATCTCATGTCGCCATAATCTAAGCACATACAACCCGACTGCACTCAGGGCATGATAAGATAATGAACAGGAGGCAGGTAGATACAAGGGATAAAGCAGAGTATGAGCAGTTAATACGATAATAACCATAAAACCGGAAATCCGATGTAAAATCCAGGACAAGCAAATATGGTAAGGCATATCACAGATTCATAGCCGTTTAAGTTGCAGGCTTTAGTATGCGTCCCATTCCACATACCTTTACTTACAACTCAAAGAGTAGGTTATTATCTTGACACTTTATTATTACTCGTCTTACCCTGATATCTAGCTATGTGAACTAGCGTCCCAGCACACATAGATCCATATCCGAGTAAAGCAAGGTTGTTATTGGAAACCAGCGGGGGTATCAACGAACTATGTTTACAGTGTGTCCCGTACATGCCCGGGACCACGGTCCAGGATTGTTCCGTTGCTTGGTGACGGAACCAGCCGCAAGGCTACAGGAGGGACTTATGTATGCCCTTATCATGATGGTACCAGGAAGTAGGGAGCCAGCTCTCCCCTCGGTCCCCTGGAGGCCCACAGGTCAGACCGGAATTTTAGTTGCACAACATGCCTAATACCACTGTAAACACGAACACATATTGATAGCCGCATGTTTCCCCCAACCCGATGCAAGTTGGTCCTTTTTAGGATTTATTAGGTAATTATCAATTTACGGGAATAACAGGAGATGGCCCTACAGATTCAAGAGGTGGCCCCCACAGATTCAAGAGGTGGCCCCCACCGTGTATGGTGTGGCACTTTGTTCCATGTGGCACTTTATTCTGAGGGAAATGGATTCTAGAGGTGGCCCCCACAGATTCAAGAGGTGGCCCCCACCGTGTATGGTGTGGCACTTTGTTCTGTGTGGCACTTAGTTCCATTCAGGATAACAGGTCACTGTACATAGTACAGGATAACAGGTCACTGTACATAATACAGGATAACAAGGCAAGGTTCCCGTAAAGGTGATAATCACAAGTCAAGTATATCATGCTGGGTGTCAAGTGATAGCATGACAGGATGATGATATTTAGCAGGCAACCAATCATGTCAAGAGATTGATATAAGGTCAGTGGCAAGTCATGTCATAACAAGGGGTCTTGCCAAATAGTAGCATGTCTGAGGTCAGGTGATAACACATCAGTTGTCAGGTGACACAAGCAGGTGTTAAATAGTAGCATGTAAATGACAGGTATGAAGTAATGACATGTGGTGGAATAGTAGCTGAGCATAACCAAGCGGAGCTGAGCAAGCTGGAAGCACAGACAGCAAACAGTATTTAACACTGGAGCGTCTGGCGAGGTTACCGGGACGACTCGGCTGAAGTGCGAGCGGTAAATCCGGCAGCAACTCGCCTAGACGAATCTAGTGGTAAAGTGCTGAACGCTGATCATGATAACCAGGCGGAGCTGAACAAGCTGGAGGCACAGGCAGCGAACAAGGTTTAGACACTAATACGCTTGGCGAGGTTACCGGGATAACTCGTTTTAGAATACGAGCAGAAAGTCCGGTAGCAAACTGCCTAGACGAATTTAATGAATAAAGCACTGAGCGCTAAGCATGCTCACCAGACGGAGCTGAGAAACCTGACGATCCCAATCACGTCTCTTCGAGATAGTGAGTGACCGGAGGCTGAAGGGTCCAGAGAAACCTGACGGTCCCAATCACGTCTCTTTCGAGATAGTGAGTGACCGGAGGCTGAAGGGTCGGCCACGCATGGTATGAAGCAGTAGAATACATCACAGGCATAGTATATGTACAAGAATGAAACTATCCTAGTACAAGCATTCGTCACAGAGCAATACATGTCCAGATATTGGCACTCGGCCATACACAAATACAGGGACTCAGCCCAATTCATGAAAACATGGAATAAAGTACATGTCGACCCGACGAAGCGGGGAAACCCAAATGGAGGCGAGAGCGAGAACACTCGCCTAAATCACCAGAAATGCCGAAAGGTCCGAAATCCACGGAACTCGGGACGCGCCATAATTATGGAAGGAGAGAGTGCACAGGAAGACGCGGGTTTTTGAGGGTGAAACGCGAGGGTTCGCAGACGCGGGAGTTAGCGTCGCGAAATAGCAGACACGGGAATCACAGACGCGGGAATAGCAGACGCGGGGTTCGCGTTACAAGAATGGCAGACGCGGGAATAGCAGACGCGGGATAGCAGACGCGGGGTTCGCGTCGCGAGAATGGCAGACGCGGGATAGCAGACGCGGGATTCGCGTCGCATAGATGCCACAAAACGCGGGGTCTGCGTTCAAGTGCGGATGCGAGGAAAACGCGGACGTGGACATGGGTTCTGAGTCGCGTTAACACAAGAAGAACACAAACGCGGGAATAGACTCTGCGTCGTGTCAATACAGAAACGCGCGGAGCGCGTTAAGGGATTGCCCAGACGCGGGGTTGAGATCCGCGTTAGGAAACAAACAGAGAGGAGGAAAGATGATTCCTTTGCTACGCCCGACGAAGGGAAGTTCGGCCCCAATCCAAAAGGAGGGTACCGGCCCTAAGTCTTGCCAACGGAGGAGAACGCGGCCCCAATCTAAAAGGAGGGGCCGGCCCTTGAGGAGATGATGGAGCGGTGGTTTTTATGAAGAGGTTTTGATGGTGGTGGTAGTTTTGGAAAAGGTAAAGGAAAAAGTGGAAGCTTTGGTGGAGTTTTGGAGTTGTGGTGGTTTCCATGGAGATGGAGGAGGAAGAAGATGAAGGTAAGGAGTTTGGAGAAGTTGTAGTGGTGGTTGTTATGGTGGAGATGAAGAAGGAGTTGGTGGAGGTTAAGGTGTTGGTGAAGAGAAGGAAGAGAAAATGAAGTGAAATGAAGAAGGAAAGATTTATATAGGATTTGGATTTGTGAAGGTGATGTAAAAATGGAAAAGCGAGGGGTTTAATTGTAAAGTGGAGGGGTGAGGTGTTTCTCTTGGCCAATCATGGCCAGCCATGGAGATGGGTGAGGTGGAGATATTTTGGAGGAGATATTTTGGGAGGAGAAGATATTTTTGGTGGAAGAAAATGGAAGAATGGAGAAAGTTGGAGAATTTGGTGGAAGGAAAAGAAAGGAAAGAAAAAGGAAAAAGGAAAAGAAATTGGAAAATGGAAGATATTTTCTTGGAAGTGAAAGTGAAAATAATGAAAGTGGTGGATTCCCGGGATTCGGTTGCGGATACGGAAAACTTTCGGAAAAATACCGAAATCGTCCCGAAATCAAGTATCTCGGAACGACCCGCAAAAATTCTCAAAAATCAAGAATATTATTTTAAGAATCATGGTGAAATTAGTTTTAAGAAATTTTTTATATTTTTTAAAATAAAAATCCTGGAATCTGCCGTCAATATCGGTCGGCACCGAATCTGGCAGAAATCCGATAAATTCTGAAAATGCCCAAAAAATGAATTAAGATAGTAAATATTATTCTAAGAAAATATGTGAAAGTGGTTTCTCAAAATTTGACTCCATTTGTAAATTAAAAATCCAGAAGTCGGTCAGCGGTGCTGGCGATACCGATTTTGAAGATTTTCATTTTAATTCAGAAAATTCCAGAAAATCATAGAAAATCTAAAATAGTGAAAAATGATGTTTAAAACTGAAATCGGTCAAATCTGAATACCGAAAAGACCAAACTGAGTAATACATTAGGATCGGGTCCCCGGTTCAGAGAAGGGCAGACTCTGAGTCCACGAATCCGGATCCAAGACAAAACGATCATATAAATAATTCATAATACAAAACAAATACAGGAAGTAAATCGAAAAATACGATCGAAAATCTGAATACGCAACTAAGTACGTATTCCGGGAGAGGGGTATTACAATCCATCCACCTTACAAAAAATTGCGTCCTCGCAATTTCGATAAGGGGTAAAATGAACACAAAGAGGACAAGGGTGGAATTATACCAATCAAGATATGAAGCACTATAGGTAGGGCTCTCAAGTTAGCTGAACAATAATCATCCTCCGCACTTTTGGCTGTATAAATCTTCAAATAATGCCGAATAATAGTAACTGATAACACAGCTTTGAAATAGAATTCCAGTTGTACTGCATACTTGATAGCCCTCTAAGAATAAGCCAGAATACTGAAGATAAAGGAAACCCTGATAGTCTTGAGCATAAGAAAGAAGACCGATAATTAAGAATTCCGACTGTTGACTTCTGAAAGATAACCAGATCAGGATCAATACTGAGAATACCGAGCTTCATAGAGTTGGCCGAAGAGATCACATGATAGCTTCATTCAGAACCAGCCACTACCTCTCTAGTCTAGTCATATCTTAAGTTGGTATAAAGGCTTCGAAAAACCAAAACAGGGGAAAGATAGGAGGGATTAGGAATCAAAGGAAAGATGATCAAGAAAATAGATAACTCTGTACTTGTAGTTGGACTGTATAACCAGGACTCAAGCATTCCAGTTGCAAATTTCTTTACCATTAATTTGCCGTCTGGACGTACTGAGGAGGTGAGAGCCTAAGCTCTGATACTATCCTGTAACGCCCCGATCCGGCGGGTACGGAGACGTTACTGCAACGTATATACGCAGGTCCGAAATACCCTCACGTATATACGCTAAGCATCAGTACAGGCAAGAATCAGAGTACGGAAGCAAGTGGTGCATTATACATTCCAACACATGAGTACAATTACAAAGTTATCACCAGAGGTGATCCAATATTACATGAATATTACATCACTGATATGCGCAATTGCGAGATTACAAGAGATGTACAAGTATGAACAGTACACTGGCACTCACGAGTTTACAAAAGGAAAACTCGAGAGGCACACAGGGGGCCTGGAAGGATAGAGCTCTGGATGATCTGCTGGAGATCCACGCTACCGCTGCGCCACTCTGATTAGCAACCGGGAGAATCCACACGCTCCAAGCTCCAAAACCTGGACATGAGGATCCAGGGGAGTCAGATGATACTCTCCAGGCGAGTGGTGATACAAAAGCCAAGTGGCGAGCAAGGATAAGTATATGTATAGCGATGAAACCGAATAAAGCCGAGGACGGGCAAATCTGATTGTATGGTTTCAGATCACGGCTCCATGAGACTAGTACATCGAAGGAATAATCCAAACAAGGAAACCCTCATCTATATACCTTTATCTCATGTCGCCATAATCTAAGCACATACAACCCGACTGCACTCAGGGCATGATAAGATAATGAACAGGAGGCAGGTAGATACAAGGGATAAAGCAGAGTATGAGCAGTTAATACGATAATAACCATAAAACCGGAAATCCGATGTAAAATCCAGGACAAGCAAATATGGTAAGGCATATCACAGATTCATAGCCGTTTAAGTTGCAGGCTTTAGTATGCGTCCCATTCCACATACCTCTACTTACAACTCAAAGAGCAGGTTATTATCTTGACACTTTATTATTACTCGTCTTACCCTGATATCTAGCTATGTGAACTAGCGTCCCAGCACACATAGATCCATATCCGAGTAAAGCAAGGTTGTTATTGGAAACCAGCGGGGGTATCAACGAACTATGTTTACAGTGTGTCCCGTACATGCCCGGGACCACGGTCCAGGATTGTTCCGTTGCTTGGTGACGGAACCAGCCGCAAGGCTACAGGAGGGACTTATGTATGCCCTTATCATGATGGTACCAGGAAGTAGGGAGCCAGCTCTCCCCTCGGTCCCCTGGAGGCCCACAGGTCAGACCGGAAGTTTTAGTTGCACAACATGCCTAATACCACTGTAAACACGAACACATATTGATAGCCGCATGTTTTCCCCGACCGATGCAAGTTGGTCCTTTTTAGGATTTATTAGGTAATTATCAATTTACGGGAATAACAGGAGATGGCCCTACAGATTCAAGAGGTGGCCCCCACAGATTCAAGAGGTGGCCCCCACCGTGTATGGTGTGGCACTTTGTTCCATGTGGCACTTTGTTCTGAGGGAAATGGATTCTAGAGGTGGCCCCCACAGATTCAAGAGGTGGCCCCCACCGTGTATGGTGTGGCACTTTGTTCTGTGTGGCACTTAGTTCCATTCAGGATAACAGGTCACTGTACATAGTACAGGATAACAGGTCACTGTACATAATACAGGATAACAAGGCAAGGTTCCCGTAAAGGTGATAATCACAAGTCAAGTATATCATGCTGTGTGTCAAGTGATAGCATGACAGGATGATGATATTTAGCAGGCAACCAATCATGTCAAGAGATTGATATAAGGTCAGTGGCAAGTCATGTCATAACAAGGGGTCTTGCCAAATAGTAGCATGTCTGAGGTCAGGTGATAACACATCAGTTGTCAGGTGACACAAGCAGGTGTTAAATAGTAGCATGTAAATGACAGGTATGAAGTAATGACATGTGGTGGAATAGTAGCTGAGCATAACCAAGCGGAGCTGAGCAAGCTGGAAGCACAGACAGCAAACAGTATTTAACACTGGAGCGTCTGGCGAGGTTACCGGGACGACTCGGCTGAAGTGCGAGCGGTAAATCCGGCAGCAACTCGCCTAGACGAATCTAGTGGTAAAGTGCTGAACGCTGATCATGATAACCAGGTGGAGCTGAACAAGCTGGAGGCACAGGCAGCGAACAGGGTTTAGACACTAATACGCTTGGCGAGGTTACCGGGATAACTCGTTTTAGAATACGAGCAGAAAGTCCGGTAGCAAACTGCCTAGACGAATTTAGTGAATAAAGCACTGAGCGCTAAGCATGCTCACCAGACGGAGCTGAGAAACCTGACGATCTCAATCACGTCTCTTTCGAGATAGTGAGTGACCGGAGGCTGAAGGGTCCAGAGAAACCTGACGGTCCCAATCACGTCTCTTTCGAGATAGTGAGTGACCGGAGGCTGAAGGGTCGGCCACGCATGGTATGAAGCAGTAGAATACATCACAGGCATAGTATATGTACAAGAATGAAACTATCCTAGTACAAGCATTCGTCACAGAGCAATACATGTCCAGATATTGGCACTCGGCCATACACAAATACAGGGACTCAGCCCAATTCATGAAAACATGGAATAAAGTACATGTCGACCCGACGAAGCGGGGAAACCCAAATGGAGGCGAGAGCGAGAACACTCGCCTAAATCACCAGAAATGCCGAAAGGTCCGAAATCCACGAAACTCGAGACGCGCCATAATTATGGAAGGAGAGAGTGCACAGGAAGACGCGGGTTTTTGAGGGTGAAACGCGAGGGTTCGCAGACGCGGGAGTTAGCGTCGCGAAAATAGCAGACACGGGAATCACAGACGCGGGAATAGCAGACGCGGGGTTCGCGTCGCAAGAATGGCAGACGCGGGAATAGCAGACGCGGGATAGCAGACGCGGGGTTCGCGTCGCGAGAATGGCAGACGCGGGATAGCAGACGCGGGATTCGCGTCGCATAGATGCCACAAAACGCGGGGTCTGCGTTCAAGTGCGGATGCGAGGAAAACGCGGACGTGGACATGGGTTCTGAGTCGCGTTAACACAAGAAGAACACAAACGCGGGAATAGACTCTGCGTCATGTCAATACAGAAACGCGCGGAGCGCGTTAAGGGATTGCCCAGACGCGGGGTTGAGATCCGCGTTAGGAAACAAACAGAGAGGAGGAAAGATGATTCCTTTGCTGCGCCCGACGAAGGGAAGTTCGGCCCCAATCCAAAAGGAGGGTACCGGCCCTAAGTCTTGCCAACGGAGGAGAACGCGGCCCCAATCCAAAAGGAGGGGCCGGCCCTTGAGGAGATGATGGAGCGGTGGTTTTTATGAAGAGGTTTTGATGGTGGTGGTAGTTTTGCAAAAGGTAAAGAAAAAGGTGGAAGCTTTGGTGGAGTTTTGGAGTTGTGGTGGTTTCCATGGAGATGGAGGAGGAAGAAGATGAAGGTAAGGAGTTTGGAGAAGTTGTAGTGGTGGTTGTTATGGTGGAGATGAAGAAGGAGTTGGTGGAGGTTAAGGTGTTGGTGAAGAGAAGGAAGAGAAAATGAAGTGAAATGAAGAAGGAAAGATTTATATAGGATTTGGATTTGTTAAGGTGATGTAAAAATGGAAAAGAGAGGGGTTTAATTGTAAAGTGGAGGGGTGAGGTGTTTCTCTTGGCCAATCATGGCCAGCCATGGAGATGGGTGAGGTGGAGATATTTTGGAGGAGATATTTTGGGAGGAGAAGATATTTTTGGTGGAAGAAAATGGAAGAATGGAGAAAGTTGGAGAATTTGGTGGAAGGAAAAGAAAGGAAAGAAAAAGGAAAAAGGAAAAGAAATTGGAAAACGGAAGATATTTTCTTGGAAGTGAAAGTGAAAATAATGAAAGTGGTGGATTCCCGGGATTCGGTTGCGGATACGGAAAACTTTCGGAAAAATACCGAAATCGTCCCGAAATCAAGTATCTCGGAACGACCCGCAAAAATTCTCAAAAATCAAGAATATTATTTTAAGAATCATGGTGAAATTCGTTTTAAGAAATTCTTTATATTTTTTAAAATAAAAATCCTGAAATCTGCCGTCAATATCGGTCGGCACCGAATCTGGCAGAAATCCGATAAATTCTGAAAATGCCCAAAAAATGAATTAAGATAGTAAATATTATTCTAAGAAAATATGTGAAAGTGGTTTCTCAAAATTTGACTCCATTTGTAAATTAAAAATCCAGAAGTCGGTCAGCGGTGCTGGTCGACACCGGTTTTGAAGATTTTCATTTTAATTCAGAAAAATTCCAGAAAATCATAGAAAATCTAAAATAGTGAAAAATGATGTTTAAAACTGAAATTGGTCAAATCTGAATACCGGAAAGACCAAACTGAGTAATACATTAGGATCGGTCCCCGGTTCAGAGAAGGGCAGACTCTGAGTCCACGAATCCGGATCCAAGACAAAACGATCATATAAATAATTCATAATAAAAAACAAATACAGGAAGTAAATCGAAAAATACGATCGAAAATCTGAATACGCAACTAAGTACGTATTCCGGGAGCGGGGTATTACAGAATCTCGGACTAACATGAACCTTCTTCAGCTCATGGGAGAAAGGTGGAGGTATAGCAGCCTGGGTCTCCCAGTGCATTGATGCCCGCCTCATGGATTATTGATCCCAGCCCTACTACTGGGATATTTAATAGTAAGGTCCCGATTGTGGAGACCTCTTGTATTGGGCTATCGTCTTCATCGTCCGAAGAACATGGATATCATTCTGGTGAAGAAGTCGATTTTGGCGATGAACCCGCTCTTCCTGATACGAGCAAAGTCTCGCATATCTCGGAGGAAGAGATACAAGGATACGACCTTATGACGGCTTCGCCGATAGCAATGATTGCTGCTACAGAAGGTATCTCTTTTTCTTCTTGAACCGGTTCCCATCAAGTTAGGAATGAGTTCTAACATTTCCTTTTGACTTTCTTCTGCAGGGTTGCCTACTGGTAGTGAAGTCACAACTTCTTCCCATATTGAGGAGATGATCCAAAAGCTGGCCCAGCAGGAGGGCCTTGAGGCTCCCACTACCGGGATGCCTCGTGAGGGTACAACCGTCGATGCTGGAGAGCCCTCATCCCCAAATGGCTTATCCAAAGATTTACCACCTTAAGATCCTCAACTTGGTAAGAGAATACTGATGTATTGGACACTCTTCCTTTTTTTTAACCATTACCATGACATTTAATGTTGTGGTTTGCAGAGAGCACTGGGATAGCTCAAGTAGAGGATCCTGCGGCAATCATCAGCGCAGAAGATAGCACAGTTCAAACTTTGGCCGGGGAACCCAGTGCCGTGAAATTTGCTGTTGCTTCTGTTGCAGTGAAGCTGCTATACCAATAACTGTCCTGGAGGTATCGGTGACTACCTCAACATCTAACAAACCTATTGTCGGCCTAACCCCTGAGCCAGTTAAACTAGTTCCTGCCTCTCGAACATCATGGAGAGGGGGTCTGGGAGTACATCGGCAGAGTTATCTCCAGCTAACGACATCATGAAAGAGCTAGCACGTCAAATGGTGCAACAATTTTTTGCTTCCATGAGGTCCTGTATTGATTTGATCCTTTCCGGGGGCACTTCTTTCGAATTTGCCCAGATACTTCTCGAAAATCAGATCGAGAATATCGGTCAAACTAGAAGTCATTCGCAATGCCTGATGTTGGTTGAACAGTTGGGGAGCCACCTGAAGGAGCTCAAGGCTCTGGAGAAAGCTGGCTCAATGGATGATGCTCGGTCGACACTGAGTAAATTTCTTACCACTCAAGAACATGAGCGAAAAGAGATAGAAGAGCAGATGGCCGAAGAAGCCCGCCATCTCCAATACTTCCAAGCTGACCACCAAAGACTGATTGGTAATTCAAAGGAATCTGAAATCGTCATCTAGAGTGCAGAGCAAGTTATCACTACTGCTCGAATTACCATTGCCATGGCGCAAGCCTTGATTGAGGCCAATGAGCAGAAACTTGTTGTTGCTAAAAAAAGGCTGAAAGAGCTGGAAACTACCAGGACACAGGTTCAAGAAAACCTTTCTGCTCATTCCTTCAAGTTGGAGCTCTTCAGGCGCTACTGGTTACGAAGAGATTTTTGTCCAAGGAGGAGTTGTGGGTTCAAGCTCGGGTGGAGGCTGAAAGAGCACATCAGCACGAATGCATCGCCTCCGGGAATAAATCCGTTCATTGGCGAAGCAGGAGTATTAGTCTTCTTCTTTTTTTTGTATTGTCCCCCTTTTTTTTGCAACACTCCATTTGTCAAATAAGAGTGTCTGTATTACTTTTATCATTTTTGAGTCAAATAATAAAAGTCTTCAAAATTTTGTCTCATCTTTATCCCTTCAGATTCTTTGTTGCCTGTGGATGAACTCAGTTTTCATAATCGTACTCCTTGACTATTTGTGGAGACGCAGTCCTTAGTCATTTTGATAGGGTACATCCATGAATAATAAACTCAGGCTGAACTGAGTTCTTAAGCGAGACGCAGCTCTCATTCGTACCGGAGACGCGATTCTGGGAAATGCGACTCTGACTCATTAATGGAGACGCCGTTCAGGCTCATCAAGGAAGACGCGCGAACCTTTCTTTTCGATAAGGACGCGGCTCTGACTTAAAGACAAAAAGGCGTTATTCTAAGACGTGAATTTGTGTTCTTCAATAAAGGGGACGCAGCCTTCATTTTTATGAGAGGACCGGATCTATGGACGCGGCCCTTGATTCTGTCAGGAAGCAGAATTTAGGACGCAGTGGAGACGCGATTTTGGGCTCCTCAAGATTGACGCACGGGTCTCAGCTGGTTGATGGGGACGCGGTACTGACTCAATAGAGACGCGGCTCTGGTCCCTTGATAGGGCGCAAACTCAGGCTGTACTAAGTTCATGATTGAGACGCGAATGTCATTTGCAGCAGAGGCGCAGTTTTGGGCCCCTCAAGAATGATGCGCGAGCCTCAACTGGTTGATGAGGGCACGACTCTGATTCAACAGAGACGCGACTCTGGTCCTTTGAGAGGGCGCAACCTTGAAGCGCGAACCTGCGTTCTTAATAAAAGAGACGCGATTGTGGACTCTTCAGTAGGTATGAAAGGTCGCGGACTTGTGGACACAACCTCTGAGTCTGTGCCTGACAACGCTTCCTAAGCGTTACATGCAGCCCATCTTAAAGATCTTTTTTGGATCTTTTAATGCCAGGTCGGCGTTAACGATTGGGGAATTGTGTCCTTCGATGTTTCCCAAAGCGACAATCCACGCGTCAGCTCCTTATTGTACTTGATGTTCGTGCGGAAATTAAGGCTGATGGCTTTCATTTTTAAGCCATTAATTACAGGCTTATGGCTTGCCTATAAATAAGCCTCACCCCCTTAACAGTCGATTATCTAAACTGTTTTCCTTTGAGAGCATGCGCTTGATTAAGGAAAAGATGTAGTGTGAAGTATTTGCACAGATATTATGTAAAAGAGGGAAGGTTTAGAGTCAACCTTAGTGCTTGATCACTCCACAAATGTATTTCAAATGATTAATGTATCCTTTCCAATCTCCATTATAGCATGGGCTATACCGAGTCGATTCTCAGGGAGAGCTTGCGATGGAAGCGTTACGGTTCGTAGTGAAGAAAGAAAACGAAGATTCTTCTTTGTCTTAAAAGAATGAATAAAACATGGAAAAAGAAATGAAAGAATCGGTGGATATGTTCATGATGGAAAATGAAAAGAAATCAAACAAGATTGGCTTTTGGATTAACACTAAAAAGAAAAGAAAACTTGTAAAAGATTTGAAGATGGAGAAAACCATGACTAGCTAACCTTACTACCTTACTAAAAACTTACTAAACTCCGTGATGGTGAATGCGTGCCTCATGTTGATTCATCGGCAAAGATTTGTCTTGCGTGTTGGTCTAATTACTTTCCCACTTGAATGACGGGTGATCACTCTTGGACTTGTCTTGTAGACTCATAGATGTCATTGGCCTATAAGATAGACTTTCAATAATGGAATCAAAAGAGAGACACTCAAGGGATGCTAAGGAAGAAGATACAACATTCATTAATTGAAGTAAAGAAGTTGTACAACAAATAGCATATGTTTGGTGATCCATCTCCATGTTCCATCAAGGCACTTGTTCTAAAGACAAGGCTCTAAATGAGGCACACATGAATCATATGGAATTACAACAAGAACTTGCCAAGCAATGAAAGTAACCCATCGGAGAAGAGAATACCATACAACTTGCAAGATTAAAGATAGCAATCACCCATAAGTTAGTAGTTAGCAAGGTTAGTGGTTAGCTAGTTCATGTTAGAAAAGTTAGCTACTAGCCATAAGAAAAGAAAAGCAAAGCATGAATTAAAGTGCAAGTAAAGTAAAGCTAGAATTAAAGAAAGCAAGTAAACTAGAAAATGCAAGAGAAAAGAGAAGAGAATGGATCAATCCTTGCTTCACAAGTTGTCACACCTTGGTATACACAAGCTTTCTCTCTCTTACAAACTCTCTCTTTACAGAATTTCTAGGGAGGAAGAAGATCTAGAGCACTACAAAAATCCTAGAGAGAAATCCTACAAAATACAAGCATCTAATCTCTAATCTCTCCTCTCTCCTCCTCCACTCTCTACCCTCTGTTGCGCTCGTGCAGGCCCTGGTGCTGTATTTATAAGCCTCAGAGAGAAGGATCTAGAGCCCGGGTTGTTGGAGAAAATCTCGGCCCTAACAGACCTGTAACTGCCGCAGATTTGCGGCAAACTTCTAGAAATTGCGGCAAGATCAAGGCCGTAGAGGCCAGATTTTCTGTTGCGAGTTTGTTACAGTTTGTTATCCGCGTGGATCTTCTGGAAGAGTGAGTTGGCGCGTAGAATTCTCCAGATCCTGGGCTCAAACTTGGGCTCTCTTTTGGGCTTGGAATTAATTCCATTTAATTATTTCTAATTAAAGGAATTTTGGGCCTTTTCTCATTTCAGATGTGGACCTGCAAAAATAGAGAGAAGAACATTAAAAATCATATTTTTATTTGCAATATGCATGGAATGATGTGGTAAAATATGCAAATTGGATAACAATCACACCCCCACACTTATTCTTTTGCTCGTCCCGAGCAAAATAAGAAAAGAAAAACTATACTACCAATTTTATTACACCACTTTCGCAGGTGATGCGATTGCACTGAGCACGTGCAACAAGCCGTTAAACCTCTAGGTTACCCTAGAGGAGGAGTGTTGTCTCCTGAGGGTTTTTAGCGGATTGCACCCACAAAATCCATAAAGAAAGAAGACAAATGTTAGTGTTTTGAAATTCATTTTGAAAGAGAGACATGTTTTCAAACTATTTTTGCAAAAATATAAGTGATCTTAGGTCATAAGTCCACCTATAATTATTCTCCCTTAAACTTAGTCTCCATGCGGGATCTTGTCTTCAATTAAGGTAAGAATTCAAAATTGGATTGAATACTTTATCTTTTATAAAACCTAGATAATATGCACATTGTGATAGTGAAGATTTCTGGGATTTCAACTCTAACCATAAAGCCATTTATTATTTATTTATTTATATATATATATATATATATATATATATTTTCTTCCCTTAGTTTAGGCTTTCTAGTTCACCCATGTAACGAGCCTATAACCGATGACTCCCAAACCAGTAGGTCTTAGGGCACCAGATAAGAAAACATCCCTCGGGTTTAAGGATTCGAGTGAAAAAGGCCACAAAACTAAGGGGGATTATTCTTTTAATCACCGTTAGGCGTGAATAACCATGCTTCTTGAGGCACAATTATCCAGCTTAATAAGTGATGTTTTATATTTTTCTTTTTTTCTTTTTTTTTATTTTTATGGCCTTTTTGGTCTTTATTTCCATCCCAAAAATGTGTAAGTGTGAAGTGCATACTATCTAAGGCAAAAAATTCAAGATAAAAATATCTCCCCAATTTTTCTTACTTAGCCTATAATTTTAAACAATATCCATTATTTCAACTAGGTTTAAGATGTCATAATTAAGGCTTTCTTAATTTCTAAGATCATCTTAATTTTCTTAAAAATAGATGAAAACTTTGTCTCTTATTTCAAAAAGTTTTTAAAAGAACGAGAAAATTCCTATACAAAAGGGAAGATTTCTAAAAGAAGTGTAAAAGAAAGAAAATCTAAAAACTCTAAGTTAGTAGACCCTCCCCCACACTTATCTCATGCATTGTCCTCAATGCATCGTGATATATGTATGCATGAAACAAATAGAGAGGGAAGGAAAAAAATTACCTCAAGGTGGTGGTTCCGGTGGCGGTCTGATTGGTCCACGAAATGTGACCCAATCAGTCTTGCGTGGAGTCCGGAGGAACCCACCAGAAATATCATGAATATAACCCATTAAAAAGATAAATCCATGAAGGATTTTTATTAAGTATTTAACCCCATCTAATTTTCATATTCCACAACTAATTTTGGAGTCAAATTTGTCAACCACCTTGTTCCAGAATGGTGTATGAAATGATAGAACGGTTGACTTGGACTCAGGAAGGACAGGAACTAATACCGACTCACGAAGGTGACTTAAGTCAAGTAAAGGTTCAGGAGTCGAAATGAGTTCAGGAATTGGGTCCAAGTCAAGAAGTTGAAACTCCAGTCAACATGTATTTTCCAACAATGGAATGTGACCTAATATGGGTGATATCTCTTTACTTCCAACATTAAGGAATTCTAGCTCATCGCCATACAATTCTTCAAAACTAAGGTCAACATCCGAAAATGTGCAATCAGTTAACTGACCCCGAGTTGACTTGATCTTGTCAGCGAATAGGTCTTCAGAAGTAAAGAGATTGTGAGAATCTAGGTCACATATCTCATTGAGTTCAATATCAAAAAATGGAAAACTTGCCAATTTGTCAATAGTATCTTCAGAAGTGTATAATTGGTCAAGTTCAATATGATCCTCAAAGATGGGTGATTCAACTTCATTATGAATTGGGGCAGGATCCAATGTCGACTCCGGGAAAAGATTGAAGTCAGGTAAAGATATCGGAGTCATTATTGAATCAGGAAGAAGAATTGAATCACTAAGTTGGGGTTCAAGATCATATTCATTGTCAAGTTCTATTTCAGGAAAAGAAAAACTTGCCAAAATGTCAATAGGATTTGAAGCTTGGACAAGTTCAGATGAGCGTGCTGAAATAGAATCTTGATTTCCAAAACTACATGACTCATCGGCTTTAACAGAGTGGCTAGTGACACCAGATCTGGTCAAACGGTGAGAACGTAGAGATTCGACCATCATATCTATGTCACGATTTCTAGCATTTTGAGCATGAGTCATGGCTTCAAGCATCTTTCCATAATTGATGAATTCATTGTTTTGATGAAAAGATGAAGTGTTGTCTTGGAAGTGATAGTGAAATTGTGAGTCCATCAGATTTTGGGATTTGTGTTTGGACTCACGCATACTCATTTCCAAAATTGATGGTGCTTTATTTTGGATTGGTGGAATTGAATATGTATCTTGAAAATATTGTGGACTGGGTGGAGAAGGAGGACAAGGTGGTTAGAAATTATGCTCGGGGTAAGTGAATCCCCACTGACTCGGTGAAGAGTTGAAATTATTATGGAAATTATAGTTATTAGATGGGGGTATGGGTCATATTGATTCGGATAAGACCAATCCGGCACACTAGGTTGGTCAAAGTTATGATATGCCAGGTTGGTAATATCCGAAAATGAAGTCGGTGTGTAATATGGATTATTATTGAAGTTGAAAAAATTGTTAATATAAGCCATATCACACAATGAAATACAAACAAAAAAAGAAACAAACAAATAAACAAAAAAGAAAAAAATTCTAACCTAAGTTAGGGTAGACCTATGACCTAGACGACTCCTAACTGATTAGACCGTCCACAGGAGGTTTAGTGTAGACTTTGACCACAAGCTAATCAGCCAGGTCAGCGCAAGGTTGTTGGGAGGTTTTCCGTCAAAGACGTTCCTTAATTAAGTAACCACCAACCTTCGGGCTTTCGGCCCTCAATCCCTTTCCTAGACACTGATTTTGCAAGAGTCAAATTCTAACACTTTTCCCCTTAGGATAATCTCCTAAGTGAGTCCGAGATGTCCCTAGGGCCAACGTCTACTTTTTTATTAAATTAGGCTTAGGTTAGTGAGTGCTGGGATGGTGGTTTTTGGGCTAAGGAAAGGGTAATGAAATCTCCCACCTTATCTTATTTATGGGTTAGTGCCCTTAAAATTGGATTGTGCAAGTGTACAAGATATATAACTAGGATTCACTCAAAGTATGGAAATCTTAGCAAGAGATGATTCCTAGTCTATATGTAATGCAAAACGTACCTTGCTCCAGCACTCTTCAACAGTAAAGTAAAAGAATTGAAAAGACACGTGCCTAGAAATGCAAATGTCTAATCAATTTTTAACGTTTCAACCACTTTTTACTGTTGATTATTATTAACAGGAGTATGGTGAAACATACAAGAATTTAAGTATTGCAGCAGCTGTAGTTTATAAAGCTAGAGACCCTGCAGAAAAATTGTCAGTAGTCCTCTCCTTCTTGCCGCGGATCCGCGGCTTTGGCCGTGGAATCGCGGCAATTCAGAGAGCTACTGGTCTCTGCTTTCAAGAGCAGAGGCCCAGAGCTACTTATATGACACTGCAATGCAAATTTTCCTGTTCTCTTCACCTGTAACCTGCAATAGAGAAGAAGATTCGTTTATTTCTTCACTTGAAATCAAAAACCGTTGCTCTCCCCGGCAACGGCGCCAAAAATTGATGGGGAAAAGAATAGTGTGAAGTATTTGCACAGATATTATGTAAAATAGGGAAGGTTTAGAGTCAACCTTAGTGCTTGATCACTCCACAAATGTATTTCAAATGATTAATGTATCCTTTCCAATCTCCGTTATAGCATGGGCTATACCGAGTCGAATCTCAGGGAGAGCTTGCGATGGAAGCGTTACGGTTCGTAGTGAAGAAAGAAAACGAAGATTCTTCTTTGTCTTAAAAGAATGAATAAAACATGGAAAAAGAAATGAAAGAATCGGTGGATATGTTCATGATGGAAAATGAAAAGAAATCAAAACAAGATTGGCTTTTGGATTAACACTAAAAAGAAAAGAAAACTTGTAAAAGATTTGAAGATGGAGAAAATCATGACTAGCTAACCTTACTACCTTGCTAAAAACTTACTAAACTCCGTGATGGTGAATGCGTGCCTCATGTTGATTCATCGGCAAAGATTTGTCTTGCGTGTTGGTCTAATTACTTTCCCACTTGAATGACGGGTGATCACTCTTGGAATTGTCTTGTAGACTCATAGATGTCATTGGCCTACAAGATAGACTTTCAATAATGGAATCAAAAGAGAGACACTCAAGGGATGCTAAGGAAGAAGATACAACATTCATTAATTGAAGTAAAGAAGTTGTACAACAAATAGCATATGTTTGGTGATCCATCTCCATGTTCCAACAAGGCACTTGTTCTAAAGACAAGGCTCTAAATGAGGCACACATGAATCATATGAAATTACAACATGAACTTGCCAAGCAATGAAAGTAACCCATCGGAGAAGAGAATAGCATACAACTTGCAAGATTAAAGATAGCAATCACCCATGAGTTAGTAGTTAGCAAGGTTAGTGGTTAGCTAGTTCATGTTAGAAAAGTTAGCTACTAGCCATAAGAAAGAAAAGCAAAGCATGAATTAAAGTGCAAGTAAAGTAAAGCTAGAATTAAAGAAAGCAAGTAAACTAGAAAATGCAAGAGAAAAGAGAAGAGAATGGATCAATCCTTGCTTCACAAGTTGTCACACCTTGGTATACACAAGCTTTCTCTCTCTTACAAACTCTCTCTTTACAGAATTTCTAGGGAGGAAGAAGATCTAGAGCACTACAAAAATCCTAGAGAGAAATCCTACAAAATACAAGCATCTAATCTCTAATCTCTCCTCTCTCCTCCTCCACTCTCTACCCTCTGTTGCGCTCGTGCAGGCCCTGGTGCTGTATTTATAAGCCTCAGAGAGAAGGATCTAGAGCCCGGGTTGTTGGAGAAAATCTCGGCCCTAACAGAACTGTAACTGCCGCAGATTTGCGGCAAACTTCTAGAAATTGCGGCAAGATCAAGGCCGTTGAGGCCAGATTTTCTGTTGCGAGTTTGTTACAGTTTGTTATCCACGTGGATCTTCTGGAAGAGTGAGTTGGCGCGTAGAATTCTCCAGATCCTGGGCTCAAACTTGGGCTCTCTTTGGGCTTGGAATTAATTCCATTTAATTATTGCTAATTAAAGGAATTTTGGGCCTTTTCTCATTTCAGATGTGGACCTGTAAAAATAGAGAGAAGAACATTAAAAATCATATTTTTATTTGCAATATGCATGGGAATGATGTGGTAAAATATGCAAAATTGGATAACAATCAGCGCTCTGAAGGTCTTCGTCATGATTTGTCTACCTTCCCTTCAAGGGGATGTATTCCAATGAACAGTAAGAACTCAAAACTTCCATGTTTTTCCTCAATCTTCTGCAGAGATTATCACTGTCAAGTGATTTCAAGATCAAAATGCATAACTTTAAGTACTTTTTACAGCCGCGCCTTGATGCATAAAGTTCAACTTCTAGAGAGTTCTTTTTCGGATAGGAACCACTTGTCGCTATGAAATACTCAGTCCCGCTGAGTTTCTGTTTTCTTGTCCCTTGAAGAGATTCGATCTCTTGATCTTCTCTTGAAGTCTGACTGATGCGCCTGTATTCAGAAGTCGCGTTTTTTTTAGACTTCTTGATGAAGCGCGAGTTGATCGACTTTGAACTCTAACTCATAAATCCTTTAACGCGAGCGTGATAAACTCTGTACTTGGATGTTGGGACGCGAGCTTTGTACATAAAGCCCGCGTTTGAGGTTCTTGACTTAAAGAATTTTAATTCTTTCGAGATCTCTGGACTTGGATGTGACAACCCCTGTTTCTCAAGCACGAGTGTGGCAACTTCTGCGTTTGATCTACCTCGCGTCACATATCTTGGACGCGGGTCTAAAATCAGACCGCGTTTAGATTTGCGCTGGTTAAATCTGCGCCTAAAGTTCACAACTTCAATCGCGTCTACCCTTCAGCTTTTATGCTGCTGTCTTGACAGAATTTCAAACCTTATGCACTGGTCATCCCCGCGTTTGAAGTTTACAGCTTCAACTGCGTCTGCTCTTCAGCGTTTACCTTTCTGCCCTAACAAAATTTTAACTCTTTGGTTTCTTACTTCTTGTAGGTTCTGGCAGCTTCTGTCAGTCTTCTGCATTTTCATTGGGCTCTTGGGAGAATATTTCGACCAGCGAGCTTGTTCGATTGGTGAGCATTCGGGGAATCAAAGCTCATGTTCATGGGCGAGGAGAATTCATGCAGTTAATGACATCCGTCAAGGCCTTATTGGACATGACGCACCAGCAATGCCCCCCGGTTTGTCATGGTCACAGTGCGTATGGTAGTGGGTATGGTCGTCTTACAGGTCACGAAAAAAGGACATAACCTATAAGGTCTCGGATCCTCCCTTCACCAATCCTACTGCCAGAAGTGACATCGAAGAAAATTCATGCTCATTAGATGACATTTTGGTGGTGGAGATGTTCATCAATGAAGGATTACAGCCCACGACAGTTGGTCGGGTGGAATCAGAATGTTCTTCTGCATTTCATCCTCAAGAAACACCATTATTCTGGGTTAGCGATGAGCTTCTTCAATGTTTACATTATGCATCATGGTGTAATCAGCATACGATCGTCTCAACACTTATCAGCCTTTCTTTGGCACTATTCCAAACATCTTGTATTTGGAATGGTGTAGATATCGTGAGGAGTGAGTGCAACATTTTGCTGAGAGTGAGAGACTTCTTTGTACTCTTTTATTGTAACGCTAAATCTTATTGTATAAGAGAGCGTCTTGTATCACTTTCATATGTTTGAATATCAATAAAAGTGACACTTTTTCTTGTCTTCTCATAGGTCTTGAATTCCCTTTTTTTTTAAAAAAATCAGACACATAGAAGCAAGGACTCTTGACTTGCTCGAAATGCGATAATTAACGTAACAAGTCAAAGTTAGGAAAATTCCATTTCAAAAATTCAGGATTAGTATCAGAGGTATGATATTAACTTGACAGGAATGTGGGTCAGAGGTGTGATATTAACTTGACTCAACAGGAATTTCGGTTTTATTTGAGAAGACTGAAACATCACTGTCATAGGTGTAATGTTAAACTTGATAGTGAAGGTAATGCTAGAGGTGTGATTTTGAACTTGGCATTGGTCACCTCGACTTTGATAGGGAAGTTCGAGGGAAAGTCATTATCATAGGTGTATTGTTGAACTTAGCATTAAACTGGACGCTAGAGGTGTGATGTTAAACTTAGCATCGCTCATCTCAGCTTCGATATGGAAGCCTGAGGAAAAGTAACTGTCAGAGGTTTACTCTTAAACTTGGCAGTAACTTAATCACTATTAGAGGTGTAGTGTTAAACTTAACAATAATTTGTCAGAGGTGTGATGTTAACCTGACAGTAGTTGATTTGCGATATGAGCAATTTTGAGGACTTGTCATTTTATTGATGAGAATTGACAAGTAAAGTTTGGGATGTCAGAGGTATAGCGTTAACTTGACAGCGGTTGGTTTGCGATATGAGCAATTTTGAGGACTTATCATTCTATTAATGAGAATTGACAAGTGAAGTTTGGGATGTCAGAGTTGTAGTGTTAACTTGACAGTGGTTAGTTTGCGATATGAGCAATTTTAAGGACTTGTCATTCTATTGATGAGAATTGACAAGTGAAGTTTAGAGTGTCAAAGATGTAATTTTAACTTGACAAATTTGAAGACTTACCACTCCATGTAGAGTTGAGACAAGTAAATTTATACTTGCTGGGGAGTATTGAAATTTTTCATTGCCAGAGGTATAGTGTTAACATAGCAATGATTGCATTTGTGGACCTTCCTTCTATGGAAAAGAATTGGTAGAGGATTTTGGGTGGAGAGTAAAATGAACTGTCAGAGGTTTAATATTAACGTGACAATCGTTGATTTCCTGAGACATAGGAAATTTGCTGTTAGAGGTGTATTAAACTTAACAGCGATGATTTCTAACTAATGAGTTTTGTTGTCAGGGGTTTATGATTAACTTGACTGAATCCACTGGGATTGAAAAATCTGATTTGTCAGAGGTTTAATATTAACTTGACAAGTCCCAGGTCATTTCATTAGGAGATGAACACAGGTATTTTTGTGGTCCTATCATTCTGTAGGTGAGAATTGGTAGGAGATTTTAGAGGAGAGGATAGAACCAGGTCCATTAGGATTTTTAGTAAACCCCCAGCTATCAACAGATTTGTTATACCTTTACCAAAGCCATGCTATTCTCCTCAGCATGATGAGTTGTTGAAGACTTATGTTAGACTTAAAAGCTAACATTTTCCTCTATCCTTAGCCATCGGAGGCGTCGGATGTCCACAGGTACATTAGAGAAGAATAACAAGTTAAGACTGAAGTTTTGCATTTTGTTTCTTCTTCAATATTTACATCATGCATTGTGATGTAACTAGCGCTTGATTAGCTTGATGCTGATTGACTGTGATGTGATCCAGTAGAGGAAGAAAGCTTTCCTTAGCATTGATCTTGGATTTAAAACTTCGGTCAGAGGTGTAGTATTAACCCGACCGGGAGAAGAGTGCTATCAAGGATAGTAATTCTTCAAGAATTTGCCGTTGATTGGCATCATTAGCGTATCACCGTTTGAGGTTATGAGGCGTTATGCTCCATTTGAGTAGACCAAATCTACTACAAATGGCCTTTCCTGGGTTGGAATTTTCTTTTTGTCTTATGTGTCATCACCATAGGTCTTCTGACGGTTAAGACAAGATCACCTTTCTTGAAAGTTCGCTTCTTAACTTTCTTGTTGAAGGCTCTGGTAATTCGAGCTTGATAGAGTTCAATTTGCTATTGAGCTTGCAGGCGTTTATCGTCCAACGCTTCCAATTCTTGGAGTCGCAGTTGATGCTTCACTTTATTTATCATCTCGGTTGTCAAGGCGACACGTAGAGATGGGATTTAGATTTTTAATAGGAGCACAGCATCACACCCATATACCAAAGAGAATGGTGTAGCCTTCATTGGGGTTCGGACAGTTGTGCGATAGGCCCATAAGCATTCACCTAACCTGTCGTCTTTTCAAGACGAATTTCTTGAGAAGTTTTCCAATAGTTTTGTTGAAAGCTTTTGCGAGGCCGTGAGCGGCTGGGTAGTATGCCGTTAAGACACACTCTGGATTCTGAACTTATTGCAGAACTTCTGAAAAGCCTGACTGACGAACTGGGACCCATTGCCATGGATAATTCGCCGTGGCACACCAAAACGGTAGATGACGTGATGTTTAACGAATTTGATCACATCAGATGTCTTTACCACCCTTAAAGGAATAGCTTCAGCCCATTTAGAGAAGTAATTGGTTATAGCTAAGATGAACCGATGTCCTTTGGATGATGGTGGGCTGATAAGGCCGATCACGTCCATCCCCCACATCTCGAATGGCAAAGTAGAGGTTGAAGAGCGGAGATATCGTGGTGCTCGATGAATGAAATCACCATGGACTTGGCAGGCGTAGCATCGTTTGGCATAAGTGATGGCATCCGGGATCACCTTAGGCCAATAATATCCCAGTCTTCGGAGTCATCCCCAAGATTTGGACCAGACTGATGAACTCCACACATGCCATCATGTGCTTCTTGGAGTACTTCCTGTGCCTCTTTTTGTGATAGGCAGTGGAGGAGAATCCCGTCATGCGATCGGCAATAGAATGTTCGTGTGATCGCATTAAAATAGAATTTGGGGCTTTTCTTCTAATGGCAGCCACTTCTTTGGAATCATCAGCAGGATGCCATACAAGGCATAGTCGATGTACGAGAATCGCCAATCCCTAGGCTCTGGCCCGGCCGAAGTTTCAAGAGCTACTTTGGCTTGACAGTCTCCGTCGGCCTTTGCCGATCTGCGAAAGTGACTCTTGGGCAATACAAGTCGTGGTTGTAGACAAGTATTTTCTCTAGTACTCTGGTCAGAAAGGCTAATGAGGCAGCGAGAGATGCCAGTGCATCTGCATGCGCATTTTGCTGGCGTGGTACATGGTCGATGTAAAAGTTTTCAAACCTCTCGGCTATAGAGATAGTTGCGCTGTAATAGGGTACTAAGTCTTCATGTCTGACTTCATACTCCCCGCGGACTTGGTTAACGATGAGTTCAGAGTCACCATATGCTTCGAGATTTTTAACGTCAATCTCATCGGCGATTTGCATTCCAATCAAGAAGGCATTGTATTTCGCTACATTGTTGGAGCAGGGCTCGGTTAATGAGAAAGCTCAAGGGATCACATAATTCTATGGGGAGACTAATACTACCCCACTCCTACTATGATGTGCCCTCGCGGACCTGTTCTCAATGCACCATCGAAGAAAAGTTGCCACACCTGACTTTCAAAAGACGTCTGGGTCAGCCAAACTTCAGCGACTTCGTCTGGGAGATCTTCGTAAAGTTCGGTTGCTCTCAGATCCGGATATTCAGTGAGGAAATCTGCCACCGCTTGTCCCTTCATGGCTTTTATGGTAAAAAGCACATCTCATATTGGGATAGCAGTATGGCCCATTTTGCCAACTGACCATTTAGTGACGATGGCTTCGTCATGAGTAACCTCAAAGGGTTGACTTTCGATATAACATTTATAGTCTGGCCCACCAAGTAGTGTCGCATTTTCCAGACAGTGAACACCAATGCCAACATTCTTTTTCGATCGGGTTGTACTGATGTTCGGCTCCGATCATAGTCCTGCTCAGATAGTAGATTGTCTGTTCATATCCTTGATCATTAGTCTGGACTAGTAAAGCTCCTAAGGAATGATCCATCGCTCGGACATGTAGCAAAAAGGTTTTCCCGATACCGAAGCTGTAAGGACAGGTGGTTGCATGAGATATCGTTTGATTTCCTCGAACGCTTGTTGGCAAGCATCATCCCAAATGAATGAGATACCCTTTTTCATCAATTTGGTGAAGGTTGGCATCTTTCGGAGAGATTTGAGATAAACCTTCGGATGTATGCTAGTCGCCCTTGCAATCCCCTAGCTCTCTGAGATTCCTTGGAGGTTGCATCTCCTGGACAGCGCGGACTTTTTCTGGGTCTAAGTAAATTTCTTTGGATGTCACCACAAACCCTAGGAATTTACCACTGGCTACCCCAGGAAAGATTTGGTGGGGTTCATCTTCAATTGATATGCCTGCATGATTTTAAAAACTGTCTTTAGATCTGCTATGTGGTCGCCCTTGGTGCGTCTTCTCACTGCAATGTCATCGACATAGCATTCCACTGTTTTACGCATGTATTCGTAAAAAATCGCATTCATAGCTCTCTGATATGTTGCCCCAGCATTTTTCAGTCCGAAGGGCATGATAGTATAGCAATATACCCCCAGTGGTGTCCTGAAAGAAGTATGCTTTTCATCATCATGGTACATTTTGATTTGATTGTACCCTGAGAATCCATCCATGAAGGACATTCGTTCAAACTCGCACGTATTGTCAATCATGACATCCGTGATCAGGAGAGGGAATTCGTCTTTGGGACAGGCCTTTTTAAATTGCGAAAATCAATGCAAATCTGGGTCTTTCCATTTTTTTTGGTAACGAGAACGATATTGGCTACCCAATCAGGGTGTTGCTCCTCCCTAATGAAGCCAGAGTCTATAAGCTTCTTGACTTCTAACTGAATCGCTTCTATTATTTCTGGAGGAAACTGTCGTTGTTGCTGTTTGACTAGCTTTACATCCGAATTAATGTTAAGGCGATGCATAGCCACTCGAGGATCAAGCCCGGGAATGTCCTTATAATTCCAAGTGAAAACATCTATATACTCCCGCACAAGAGATATTAAATCTTCTTTCTCGGAGGATGATAGGCTTTCGCTTATAAAGATGGGCTTAGGAGTAGCCACATCTCTCAGATCAATCTAGATGACCTTATCTTCTTTGGATGGTTCACGTTGTTCGAAGCGAATATTCCAGAGAATGTCTAAGTGTTTAATCCAAGGATCTGTGTCAGACTGGATCGTTTCTTCATCCCCGTCTTTCAGGTAACTTGTTGATACCATATTTACTGAAAGTTCTCTGAAGAGTTACCCACATCAACGTCCGACTCCCACGATGACGTGCCAGACGAGTGATTATGATATAATGACTCTTCAGACTCAGAGGCTGACAGAATTGAAGTTAACACATAGCCCAAACCCCTGCGAGTTCGATGGTAATAGTCAGGGGTCTTCCCTTTCAGAACAAAAGATCGGAGTAGTGTTCTTTGATTAGACGGAAAAGGTGTGCTAATTATGTGTATAGAAATGTATTTGATATACCCTTTCTTGTCTCCGCTATAGCACAAGGCTATACCGAGTCGGATCTCAGGGAGAGCTCGCGATGGAAGCTTTAAACGTATGGTAGTGAAGTGATAAAACTAGTAGTCTTCTCTTGCTTACAAACTTAGTGAAGCAAATGAAAAAGAACCAAAAGAAGATGGATATGTTCATGTGGAAGTGAAAAAGAAATGAAGAAGTGGATGTTGTATTAACAAGAAAAGGAAAAGAACTTAAAGAAGGCAATCCATGACTAGCTTACCTTGCTAGCTTGCCAAGACTTACCAACTCCTTGATAATGAAAGCTTGCCTAACGTTGTCACTCCGTTGGCTATGGATTCGTCTAGCGTGTCGACCTAATTACTTTCTCATTTGCAAGACGGTGGTTTAACCGTCGGAGAAGAGAAGATCATACACTTGCAAGATGAAATCAAGCAAACATCCATGAGTTAGTGAAGTAGCTAAGCTAGTGGTTAGCTAGTACATGGAATGAAAATCTAGCTACAAGAAGCCATTAAAGAAGTAAAACAAAGCTTGAAGTAAATTGCATGAAATAAGAAAGCAAGTAAGAAAGCATGTAAAGAAAGCAAGAAACTAGAATCAAACTCAAGTAGAGGAATGGAGGATGGATCAATCCTTGCATAGCTTCAATTGTCACCATTGATCATTACAAGCTCTCTCCCTCACAATCACTCTCTTTTGTAATGAAATCTAGGGATAGAGAAGAAGAGGGATCTACAAGAAATAAACCTAGAGAAAATACATGAAAATTACAACTAATGAGCTAAACTCCTCTCTTCTCTGATCAGTCTTTGCTCGCAGGTCCAAGTGCAGATATTTATAGACCCCAGGTGAAGCTTCGAGATCTAGTTTGTTGGCGCAAAATCTGAGATCCAACGGCCCGAGATTTGCGGCAATTTGGCGGGAAAATCCCGGATTTTGCGGCAAAATCTGGGCCGTTGAGCCCAGATTTTCTGGTGAGATCTTCTTGTTAGTTAGTTAGCCACGTGGACTATCTGGAATCTTCGTTTGTTGCGCGGATCTCTCTGGATCTGGATTTGAATTTGGCTTTATCTTTAATCTTGATTAATCACTTAATTATGGTTAATTAAGTGATTATTTGGATATCTCTCCTTTAAGTGTGTACCTGCAAATATGTAGAGAAGAGGATTAAAAATCATATATTTATTTGTAATATGCATGGGAATTATGATGTAAAATATGCAATATTGGATACCAATCACACCCCCACACTTATTCTTTTGCTCGTCCCGAGCAAAACAAAGAAAAGAAAAATCTAAACTAATTTTATTGCACCACTTTCGCAGGTGACGCGATTGCACTGAGCGTGTGCAACAAGCCGTTAAACCTCTAGGTTACCCTAGAGGAGGAGTGTTGTCTCCTGAGGGTTTTCAGCGGATTACACCCACAAAATCCATAAAGAAAGAAGACAAATGTTAGTATTTTCGAAAACGCATTTTGAATAAGAGACATGTTTACGAACTATCTTTGCAAAAATATAAGTGATCCTAGGTCATAAGTCCACCTATAATTATTCTTTCTTAAACTTAGTATCCATGCAAGATCTTGTTTTTAATTAAGGTAAGAATTCAAAATTGGATTGAATATTTTATCTTTCATAAACCTAGATAGTATGCACACCGTGCTCAGTGAAAATTTCCTGGGATTTCAACTCCAACCATAAAGCCATTTATTTATATATATTCTTTTTTTTTCTTTTTCTTCCCTTAGTTTTATTAGGCTTTCTAATTCACCCATGTAGCGAGCCTATAACCGATGACTCCCAGACCAGATGGTCTTAGGGCACCAGATGAGGAAACATCCCTCGGGTTTAAGGACTCGAGTGAAAAAGGCCACAAAACTAAGAGGGATTATTCTTAATCACCGTTAGGCGTGAATAATCATGCTTCTTGAGGCACAATTACCCAGCTTAATAGGTGAGATCACTGTTAGGCGTGAGTCATCATGCTTCTTGAGGCACAATTTCCCAGCTTAATAAGTGATCTTTTATTTATATATTTTTTTTTTTTCTTTTTTTCTTTTTCTTTTTTTTTTTTTTTTTTTTTTTTTTTTTTTTTTTTTTTTTGGATCTTTGTTTCCATCCCAAGAAATGTGTAAGTGTAAAGTGCATATTATCTAAGGCAAAAAATGCAAGATAAAAATATCTCCTCAATTTTACTTACTTAGCCTATAATCTCAAACAAGATCTATTACTTCAACTAGGTTTAAGATGTCATAATTAAGGCTTTCTTAATTTCTAAGATACATCTTAATTTTCTTAAAAATAGAACAAAACTTTATCTCTTATTTCAAAAAGTTTTTATTTTTTTTATTTTTTATTTTTATTTTTTTTTTTTTTTTTTTTTTAAAAGAAAAGATAAAATCTAAGAAGAAAGTGGAAAATCTAAAATAAAATCTAAAAATAAAAGACCTAAAAAGAAATTAAAAATCCTAACAAGAAAATGAAAAATCCTAAGTTAGTATCTACCCCCCATACCTATCTCATGCATCGTCCTCGATGTATGCAAGATAAAAAGAATGCATGAAACAGGTAAAAGGTGAAAAGTCACTCCCTCCTCCTCTTTGGAACCGATGTGGTGCTCGGCCCAGCTGATTGTGTCCTCCTCAATGTCGCCTCAATAGTATCTAGCCTAGAGGATTGCTCCTCCAACCTGGAAGATTGCTCCTCTACCTTCTTTCTCAACCTCACTTGCCCTCTAAATATTTTCTTCATGCCTTTCCATAAGGTAGACATGAAAGCACGTGTCTCTACAGGGGGTTCCTGCCTCCAAAATTCGGGTTCATCCTCCGCATCATAACTCTCCGAAGATGAGGACACTACAGGCACATTTTCTGGCTGGACAGTAGGTGTCCAGAGTGCGTGTAAACAACTAGTGTATGCACTGGTCGGTCTCTCTGGTGCAGCAAACACTCTATCAAATGAATCAAATACATCATCTGGTAGGAAGGTCCTACACAGACGTGTAATCAGGATGGGGTGTGTGTATTTGGCACCTCTTGTTCGGGAAGAGTTGACAATTAGTGCATGGAAGATAACCTTGTTCAAACAGACTGTGCGTTGTCTAGTCATCAAGTCATGTATAATCTGTAGCACAGGCCTGTTAAAAGTCGTGGTATGGTCTAGCCCTAAAATATTGCGTAGGATCCAACGTCCTATGCAATGAACATTCCTAAACGTGGTGCTAGCCTTTAGCCCGCGATCCTGCTCCGTGCAGCGAACTCCCATAACAGTCATATAGTCAATTAGAGGGAGGGGCTCGCTATGGTGTGGGTTGGTCGGGACATGAGTGACTTCCTCAATAAGAGGAAGCGTGACAATGAAATCACCATTAGGCATGTGGACAGTGAATTGGTAAGCTTGTGAATCTACCGAGGCTTGATCTAGGTGAGTGTAAAACATCTTCACCAACTCAGGACAATAGAATGACTCGGTCTCAGAATTATCATAAATCAAATTGTACCAATTCCTAGCCCTTATTCGTTCTAAAAATACATGTCCATACCCATTATTATCAATCAAAATCCGCCCAAAGTCTTTTTCAGGAAAAATTTGTGGTGCCATAACAGAGATTGAAGATTAAAGCAGTAAAGAGTAGAGATTAGAATATCGAACCACCCCCGGATTACGTGGGGGAAGAAAACGATCTCTGTTGTGGATGCAGAGAACTCTGGAAGAAATTGTGACACCAGATCTGGAAGAAGCACTTGAAATCTACTGGTGGGAAATTTTTCTGGGCACTGGATTCTGCAGAACTGCCGCGTTTGCGCGACTTGGCTTGTGGATCCGCGGCAATCTGAAGGAAGCAGGAGAAGGGAAAATTTGTAGAGCTGAGGTTTTGAGAGGAAATTAGGGATCTGAGGTTTGTTTCTCGGGTGAGAGAGAAAATATGTGGGAGGGGTATATTTATAGGAGAAAGGAATTTTGAGAGTCCCTAAATTATCCCTAGGTCAAAAACAAATTTACCCTAGGGATTTATGAAAAGAATCTTTGACTCTTAGGAATTTGGGAAGACCTCAAATTTAGGAATGCTTTGAAAGATGGAATTTGAGGAATCCTAAGAATTTTAGGAATCCTAGGAATTTAAAAAGATGGAAAGAATTTGAATTTTGAAAATATGGGAATTCCTAGGAATTTAGAAAGATGTAGAATTTGGAAAATGTGGGACTCTTTTAAACATGAAAATCCTCCTTTATGTTTATTTCTCTTTTTTTTTTTTTATTATTATTATTTCCTAAATTTTATGTTAGTGAATCCTATGTTAGTAAAAAAAAAAAAATTAATAAGGAGGTGGTTCTGGGGGTGGTCGGACTGGTCCACGGAACATGGCCCAATCATCTTGGCGTTGGGGCTTCAAAAACCTACCAAAAATCACAAAAATATGACCCATGAAAATGATGCATGCGTGTGTGCTCTTAATTATGTACATAACCCCATCTAATTTCAAGATTTTCCTAATAATTTCAGAATCATTTTCATCAAAATCCTTATCCCAAAAAGGTGAATGAAATGATAGAACAGTTGACTTGGACTCGGAAAGTAACACCGACTCAGGGAAGTGAATGAATTCAAGATACGGTTCGGGAGTCGGACTGGATTTAAGAATTGGGTCCAAGTCAAGAAATGTCAACTCAAATCCACATGAATTGTCCAACGATGGAATGTGACTATTAAAAATTTGTGATTCCAGTTCAGGAAGGATGGGAATCAAAACTGACTCTAAAAGGTTACTCAAATTGGGTAATATAACCGGAGTCAATAATGATTCAGGGATTTGAACTGGATCACAGATGTGCAAATCTAGGTCACATATCTCATTTAGTTCAATTCCACACAATGGAGAACTTGCCAATATGTCAATTGAATCTTCAGTAGTGTAGAATTGGGCAAGTTCGACATGATCCTCAAAGATGGGTGATTCAATTTCATTGTGAATTGGGAATGGATTCAAGGTTGATTCCGGGAAAGAATTAAAGTGAGGTAAAGATACCGGAATCATTATGGAATCAGGAAGAAGAATTGAATCACTGAGTCTGGGTTCAAGATCACATTCCTCATGTAGTTCAATAAATGTGGAGAACTTGCCAATTTATCGATAGGATTTTCAGAAGTATGGAATTGGCCAAGTTCTATGTGATCATCATAAAAGATTGGTGATTCATTTTCACAATGGATAGGAAATGGATCCAATTCTGACTCAGGAAATGGATTGAAATCAGGTAAGGTTATGGAAGTCATGATTGAATCAGGAAGTAGATTGGAATCATCAAATGAAAGTTCAGGATCAAAATCATATTCCAATTCAATTTCAGAAAAAGGAAAACTTGCCAAAAAGTCAATTGGATCTGGAGTTTGGACAAGTTTATTTTTAGGAGATGAAAAACTTGCCAAAATGTCAATTGGATTTGAATTTTGGACAAGTTCAAGTTTAGGAAATGAAAAACTTGCTGAAATTGAATCTGGATTTCCAAGATGACATGACTCTTTGGATTTAACAGAGTGGCTAGTGACATTAGACATAGGATGAGAATGGAGAGATTGGATCATCAAATCTATGTCACGATTTCTAGCATTTTGAGCATTGGTCATGTCTTCAAGCATCTTTCCATAATCGATGATTTCATTGTTTTGATGGAAAGAGGAAGTGTTGTCTTGGAAGTGTGAGTCAAAAGTGTATGATGATGGAAAAGTTGACTCACACAAGAAATCTTTACTCGGTTCACAAGCAAATGGTTGTTCATTATGAAAAGGTGGAACTGAGTAAGATTCTTGAGAATATGGTGGAATTGGAGAGACAAATGGTTTTTGAAGTTGTTGCTCAACTCTCAGTAAATTGGCTTCTATACTCCTTTGCAACTCAGATTTTTCTTCAAAGGGAGGTTCAGAAAAAGGAGTATATGAAGTGGACTTGGGAAATGAATACTGTGAATATTGTGGACTTGGTGGAAATGGTGGACAAGGAGGTTGATAATTAAACTCGGGGGACTGGAATCCCCAATGACTCGATGAAGAGTTGAAATTATTTTGGACATTATAATTATTAGATGGGGGTATGGGTCGTATTGATTCGGATAAGGCCAACCCGGTGTATTTGGTTGGTGCATATTATAAAACACCGGGTTGGAATTATCCGAATAAGGAGTGTGTGTGACATATGGATGGAAAGAATTGTAATTGTAAGCCATATCACACAATCACAAACAAAAACAAACAAACAAACAAACAAACAAAAGAAAGAAAAGAAAAATTCTAACCTAAGTTAGGGTAGACTTAGACCTAGACGACTCCTAACAATAGATCGTCCACAGGAGGTTCAGTGTAGACTCTAACCACAAGCTAATCAGCCAGGGAAGGGTAAGGTTGGTGGGAGGTTTTCCGTCCGGAGACGTTCCTTAATTAAGTAACCAGCAACCTTCGGGCTTTCGACCCTCAACCCCTTTCCTAGACACTGATTTTGCAAGAGTTAAATTCCAACACTTTTCCCCCTTAGGATAATCTCCTAATTGAGTCCGAGATGTCCCTAGGGCCAACGTCTACTTTTTATTAAATTAGAGGCTTGGGTTAGTGAGTGCTTGGGTTGTGGTTTTCGGGCTAAGGAAAGGGTAATGACCTCCCCCACCTTATCTTATTTACGGGTATGCCCTTAGAATTGAATTGTGCAAGTGTACAAGAAATATAACAAGGATTCACTCAAAGCAAGAAAATCAAGCAAGGAGTTTGTCCTAGTCTAAATGCAATGCAAACATGTACCTTGCCTCCACGCACTCTTCAACAGTAAAAGTAAAGAATTGAAAAGACACGTGCCTAAAATGCAAGTGTCTAAACAATTTTTAGCAATTATCAACCAATTTTTACTGTTTTTTAATTAAGCAGGAGTACAGTGAACAACACAGGATTTCAAGTATAGAAACAGCAGTATTTTTTTGCAGAACCAGAGGCTCTGCAGAAATTTGGTGAGAATTGAGCTCAGGACTGCCGCGTTTCCACTGGATATGCCGCGGGTCCGCGGCTCTTCAGTGGAAGCCTGGTCTCTGTTTTCTTGAGCAGAGAGCCAGGTTCACGTAGATGTTACTGCAGTAAAGAATTTCCTGTTTTCTTCTCCTGTAACCTGCAACAGAGAAGAATAATAGTTTAGTACTTCACTTTAAACCAAAAAAAAAAAAAAAAAAATACGTCGCTCTCCCCGGCAACGGCGCCAAAAATTTGATCGTGTTGGGAAGTAGCACTCAAAATATGTATTATCTATGAATCAATTGAAATGCTTAAATGTGCTTAATATACCCACGATACTACCGTTATAGCGTTGGCTCAACGGGTCGAATCCACGGGAAGAGCTAGCGATGGAAGCTTTACACGTATGGTAGTGAAGTGATAAAACTAGTATCCTTCTCTTGATTATAAACTTAGTGAAGCAAATGAAAATAAAACCAAAAGAAGATGGATATGTTCATGTGGAAGTGAAAAAGAAATGAAGAAGTGGATGTTGTATTAACAAGAAAAGGAAAAGAACTTAAAGAAGGCAATCCATGACTAGCTTACCTTGCTAGCTTGCCAAGACTTACCAAACTCCTTGATAATGAAAGCTTGCCTAACGTTGTCACTCCGTTGGCTATGGATTCGTCTAGCGTGTCGACCTAATTACTTTCTCATTTGCAAGACGGTGGTTTAACCGTCGGAGAAGAGAAGATCATACACTTGCAAGATGAAATCAAGCAAACATCCATGAGTTAGTGAAGTAGCTAAGCTAGTGGTTAGCTAGTACATGGAATGAAAATCTAGCTACAAGAAGCCATTAAAGAAGTAAAACAAAGCTTGAAGTAAATTGCATGAAATAAAGAAAGCAAGTAAGAAAGCATGTAAAGAAAGCAAGAAACTAGAATCAAACTCAAGTAGAGGAATGGAGGATGGATCAATCCTTGCATAGCTTCAATTGTCACCATTGATCATTACAAGCTCTCTCCCTCACAATCACTCTCTTTTGTAATGAAATCTAGGGATAGAGAAGAAGAGGGATCTACAAGAAATAAACCTAGAGAAAATACATGAAAATTACAACTAATGAGCTAAACTCCTCTCTTCTCTGATCAGTCTTTGCTCGCAGGTCCAAGTGCAGATATTTATAGACCCCAGGTGAAGCTTCGAGATCTAGTTTGTTGGCGCAAAATCTGAGATCCAACGGCCCGAGATTTGCGGCAATTTGGCGGGAAAATCCCGGATTTTGCGGCAAAATCTGGCCGTTGAGCCCAGATTTTCTGGTGAGATCTTCTTGTTAGTTAGTTAGCCACGTGGACTATCTGGAATCTTCGTTTGTTGCGCGGATCTCTCTGGATCTGGATTTGAATTTGGCTTTATCTTTAATCTTGATTAATCACTTAATTATGGTTAATTAAGTGATTATTTGGATATCTCTCCTTTAAGTGTGTACCTGCAAATATGTAGAGAAGAGGATTAAAAATCATATATTTATTTGTAATATGCATGGGAATTATGATGTAAAATATGCAATATTGGATACCAATCATTCTTCTCCATATGCCGAAGTTCAAATCAGGACCATTTGTCAGATCATACCCCATGTTTTCCATCATCCTGAGTATATTTGGCTCATAATGAGTGAACTGAGGAGATTCCTTTTCGCTTTCTGACTCTTGACGAGACATCAACTCGGACTTGATTCTTCCGAAAGGAATTAATTTTTGGCCTTCGCGTCTTGCTGGGACCATGAAGATCGATTCTTGCGCATCACCGACATCCAGATACATTTTGAAGGATGACTTCATTGGTACATGCAATGATGTCAAAGCATCTATTGCCGACCAGGGGTCACTATCCACCTTGGTACTAGTGTCTGATGGCACTGAATCAGAAGTAAACACAAAAAAGTAAGCCAAATTCAACTCTTCATTAATATACCACTCACATATATCATCGTCAGTGTTATTAACATCGAGCTTATTAATGCTCATTACAAGTCGATTTAATTCCCACATGCACTTTTCTTCCACCTCTGGCTCAGTGTCAGCTTCGTTACCACAGTCTGGTTCTCCTGATTGTGAATTCTCATTCGTTTCCAGAGAGTCTTGGTACAGAAGAGAGTCTGTGAAATAGTTTTCTACCCCCTTGAACGGATGCCTTCCGGCAATCACCGTTCGGACTTTCCCACTTCCGTCAATTGACTTCATAACTTGATGGAGAGTGGAGGGATGATGGAATTATGTTGAATCCACGGTCGTCCTAGCAGCAAATTGTACGAAGTGTCGGCGTCGATCACATAGCACATCACTTCAGACTTTAGGTCCCTGATCTGGCATTTAAACTTGATCTTTCCCATTGGGCGCGTACCATTAGCATTGAAACAATAGATGGTTGTCTGCGTGGCGCTCAATCGATAGGTGGGGATCCCTAAGTGCTGCATGACCTATCGAGACATGATGCTCAACACGGATCCTGGATCTACCTGAATGTGGCTCACTTCAGACGATCCAATATACCCTGTGAAGTACAGGGGCCGATCATGTTTTCCCTTGACCTGCATGTCATCTGACATGAAGGTGATGCAGGAAGCATTTTGGGAGGCATGGAGGCAATCCTCTTCCTCTTCTTCCTGTGATCTAGTCGAGATCTGGGCCATGAAAATCTCAGCATCAGCTAGGACTTATCGACTTCTTTAGGACATCTACCTTCAGGAAGCTTCAATCTGTTGCTCTTATTAAGTAGCTTGAACAACGAGTCGACATGCTCGTCCTTGAAGGAATACTGCTTGTTGGCACGTCGCTGACTTGAACCACCTCCCCTGACGGGCTAAGGTTTGACGGGGAATTTTGTCTCCGTCGCCAAATTATATTTCCTTTTTGATTGAAAAGATGTTTCTGGCATGCGCCTTGTCGACTTTTCGGGTCTGGGTTTGTTTTCTTCTGCCTTAACCCTGGCGACAATTTCTTCAGCCTGTTCACCTTGGTAGACTAGTTGCTTTCAGGTGCAGCTCTTAGCAACTCCTATTTGGGTTAGGAGTGAAGTTTGTAGATTGTGGCGGCATGTTTCTTCTAGGGTGGCCTGGGTCATACCGCTAGGACATCGGAGTGCCATGTTCCGAAATATTTCCATAAATGTTTTGACTGACTCCTCCTTTCGCTGCTTCATGGCCAGGAGAGTAGGCAATGTGATCTCCGAGTCATCTTCAAAGAACCGAGTCAGGAAGAGCTTCTCCAAATCACCCCAATGTTTAATGGAGCCTTCTAAGAGTTTAATGAACCATTCAAAGGCAAGCCCTTTTAGAGTGGTGATGAACAAACGTGTCAGGATGGCATCATTATCTACTACATTTCCTGTCTGAGACTTGAAGTAGTAGATATATTGGTTCGGAGACCCTTTGCCGTCAAAAGCTTGTAGGGTTGAAGCTTTGAACTTAGGAGGGTGTGGAACAAGGTCTCACTCGGCCGGATATGGCCAGATCACTCCTGCTTCTTTGAGGCCTTTTCGATTGGTAAGGGCTTCTAGACGGTGCTCTAATTGACTCATTCTTTTAGAATGAATATTCCCATGATCCGGATTGCCTTCCTCCTTAGACGAGGATTTAGATGACTCGGAATCAGATTGCCCCTTCTCCTCGATATGTACAGAAGATGAGCTTTCTCCCTCTTTCTGTTTGCCTTTAGACTTTATAGAAGAAGTTTTGGCAGTTGACTTCCTCTTGTCCTCAAGCAATTGTGCCAGCATCTGTTTGAGGGAATCGATGGATTCCTGTTGAGCACGAATCATCTCGAATTGTTCCCTCTGGACCTATGCTTGTTGTTCAAAGCACCTGGCCGTCTCCTCAGGAGTATTTGTCATGTACGTGAAGGCTTCCTTCTCTATGAAAGAATTCAAAGCCTGCGATTCTGTAACGGCAGAATGTGATTCATTTACTTCAATGCCCGAGTTAGGGCACTGCAGTTGATCGGGGCAACCACACCAGTCCGAGTGCGAGTATGCCGATACACTCCTTTTGGTTCCGTGTCAGACTCATCGAAGCTGACTGTTGGTTATTTTTCCCTACTTCTACTTGCCATGTTTGCAGTGACTTCAGGGTACTCTATGTCAGAGAAGGTTCTCCTCCTATGGAGCGATACCTTTTGGCTTATCGGGAGGTTGGGGTCAATCGTCTGAACACCGACTGTTTGCTTGTATGCAAGCTGCAGCGATATTTAGAGAGTATTGTCGTAATGAGCCGTTCATAGCAACAAGATGGAGTGATCTGATTAGCACTTCTTTTCTTTTTTAAATAATCTCTTAGATCTGTCAGAGGGGGATCAAAGAGATCAGCCTCGGAATGTCGAGGGCTTTTGACCTTCTGAGAGCTATCCTTGCGTCGCAAAGCTGAGACGCAGGGTTCTGAGACGTGGAGCTCACGTCCTATAAGATAGACGCGGCTCTCGCGTTTTGGCTCTGAAATGTGGGTCTCGCGCCTCTTCTGAGAAGAGACGCGGATCTCACGTTGCCGATTGTCGCATCTGGCTAGCAACACTTGAGAAATACAAGCCTTCTGGGTCCCGCGTATAACTGTAGAGACGCGGGTCTCATGTCTCGGATGAGAGGCAAGGACCTCGCGCTGATGAACGTTGCATTTGGGAAGTGGAGCAAAAGAAACACAAGTTTGGTGAGCCTCGCATTTAGGTTTCCAAATGCGGACTTCGCGTGTCTGACGTGATTCAGAAGAGATGCGGGCTTGAACCTCGCGTCCTGTATCTGCTGGACAGATAGTTGCTCCAGCTTCTCGTGCCTATAGTTGACGTGGACGTCGTCTCTGTCGTCGCTCAGCGTTTCGGTTACGCCATACGGGTTGATAGGAACTCCCGGTGACCTGAAACTGAGGAAGAGGATGGGCATGAGCGGCGGAGCATCAACAACGCTATCCTCGCGGGTCTCGTCGGAGACGTTGACGCGGTTATTACGTATGATGTGGTTAGCCATGACATCCTTCTTGCCAGTCGCGTCTGAGGGGATATCAAAGTGAACTGGAGAGCGGGTCCCCGAGGAGACCTTGCGGTACTGCCACGCTCTAGGGCTCTTGGAGCCGGAGGAGAGGAACTCTTCATACTTTGCCTGGTTGAACTCGACAATGAGTGATTCGACCATTCCCATGTAGGTGACGTTACCTTGCGCCACAACTTGCTCATCGGTTGTATTTTACCTACAAGTTTTAAAAGAGTTTTTGGGTTTAAAAGATCATTCTTTATTTGTTTTAAAGGATTGGAAAAATCAAAGAAAAATAGTCTTTGAGAATTGATTTTTGTTCTTCATTTCTATAGCTATTTAGAAATTTTCTCAAGAGTTTTTTCTTTGTATTTTGATTTTTAAACTCTTTATTTTTCACACTTGAGCTATCTATCTATAATATCTATTAGGATCTATTTTGTGCGAAAATTGGTTTGTGGTTGTTGGTACCACCAAGAGTTGTAAATCTTCCATACTTTGTGATATCCCTCTAGTGAGAGGTGATTGTGTTGATATCCATCTAGTGAGAGGTGATTGTAAAAGTTATGTTGGTATCTCTCTTAGTGAAGAGGTGATTGTTGAGTTGTGGCTTTGAGCCTTATCACTCTTGTGTGAAGTTGATAGTTATTTGGCTAAGTGCCCATCCCTCTAAGTATAGAGGTGATTTGTGTTGTGTCTTGCCTCTTATGTAGAGATTGTATTGTTTGAGAGAGGAGTTGTGTACTCCCGGTTTGTATTACCCAAATCCTCAGTGGAGATTCCCTGTGTGGGAAGTCCTGTGTGGACGCTATAGTAAAAATCCCTCTGTGTGAAGGCTGGGACGTAGAGCAGTGGCTCGAATCTCGAAACATATCTTGTTGTTTGCATTTGATTCACTATCTCTTAACTCTCTCTCATTGTGCATTGCATCATATTGTTCATATCATTTATATGCTTAGGTTTGATTGTGTGCCTCACTTATGTTGAACAAAGAAAGCTTTATATAGCACCTCAACTCTTATTCAAAGAAATCAAGAGGAGTTAGTCCAGAGCCCTTCACCAGAATTCGGCTACACTCTTTGGTTACACTAAGTGTGTTGCAATTAGTTTTTAAATTTTGCATTATTTATAATTAGATTAGCAATATACCTATTCACCCCCCTCTAAGTGTATTTTCAATTAGTAACAGAGCCTACGCTCCTAATATTAGGTTTAACCACCCTAGGAGTGAGATCTTGATTTGCTAATCTAGTATTTGCATTTGCACACTTATTTATTTACTCACACACTCATGGATTTGAAAGCACACCTAGAGGGGGGGTGAATAGGTGTAAGTGCTAATCTAAAAACTAAATGCTCTTAAATGCGGAAGCTTAAAACAAATTTTGCAACACACTTAATACAACACACAAGTGTAGCCGAATTCCCCGTGAAGGGCTCTGGACTAACTCCTCTTGATTCCCCTTTAATGGGTTGAGGTGCTATGTGAAGCTCTTGTGGTTAAGTATAGGTGAGGCACACACAAACAACCAAGCATATACAAGATATAGCAATATGAAATATGCAAGGCACAACACAAGCAATGAATGATATGAATGAAGAATGATACTTTGCACAAATGTAAAGAGAGAGAGTTGAGAGACAATGGATCAAACACAAAAGCTAAGATATGTTTCGAGGTTCGAGCCCCTAGCTCTACATCCCCGCCTTCACCACCGTGAAGGATTTCCAATCCACTATCTCCCACCGAGGGAACCTCTACCGAAGAGAATTTGTTACAACACAAGGAGTACCAAACTCCTCTCTCAATACAAACACCACCTCACACAAGAGGGGTAGGCCCTTAGCCAAACAACAACCATCACCTCTACCGAAGAGGGATATACAAACCAACTCCACCTCTCACTAGAGGGAACAAACCACAAGCCTCAACCTCTACCAAAGAGGGAGCAAACCAATCACCCGATCAACCTCTACCAAAAGGGATACAACAAAAGCAAGGGTGTACAACTTGGAGGCTCACAACCTCAAACAATCTCTTTTTCCACTAAACAATGATCCTAATAGAATAGGATAGATGATATAGCTCAAGTGGAAAAACTAGGTGTTTGGAAATCAAGAAATCAAAGAAAACACTTGGGAAAACTCTTGCAAAAGATAGAAATGAAAACCAATACAAATCTCCCAAATTTCTATTTTCTTTGATTTCCCAAACCCTAAAACACAAACCCAAATTTGAAGTTTTAAAGCCCAAAACACTTTTGAAAACTTGTCTAAAACACTTGTATATCAGAGAAATTTTGGCTCTTAAAATCTTGGATAAAACCATGAAGAGATGGGGTATTTATAGCCCCAAAACAAAACTAGCCATTAGGCTGATCTGGCAGCCTGACAGGCTACCGGTTGGCCGGCCCGGCCGACCGCCAACGGTCAAAAATGTGACCGTTGGGGCAACCCGGTCGACCGCCCGGCCGACCAAAATAAACAGAGAGCACTGCTCTCAGGTCCGGTCGGCCACCCGGCCGACCGTCCTTGTGACTACCAAACGTGCACAAGCTTGTGCACGTCGGTCGACCGCAAGGGTCGACCAGCCCTTGGTATGGTCGACCCGTGCGGTCGGCCGTCCTGGCCTGTCAGCCACTGTTCTGGGACAGAAAACACATGTTAAAATATTTCTAAAAATTCTTTTAAGTCTTGTAAAAATACCCAAAAATAGTTTTATCATTTTGCATTGATATATAAACATGTGATAAAAATTTCAACTCAATTATCAAGCAATTTGAACTATTTTTGTGTCTTATCATTTTTAACCAAAAATCAAAACATGTATTTTTATCAAACTTGAATTTTTCTATACATGAATAGGATAGTCAAAATAAGTTTGTATAAGTCATGTAAGCATGTATGTATAACTAGAATACATCTATTATACATATAAACCATGTAACTTGATTTGATCAACTATTCATGAAACCGAAAACCAAACATAAAACGTGTGTGTTTGTGCACTTGAGCATATCAACTATACTAAGCTTTACAAATGGATCTAAAACACACTAAACTAAACTAGGATACCAAAGTCTTCTTGATGATCTTCAATCTTCAAGCCGACTCGATCCCAAACGTGATCCACCGAGTGCAGAGGTATGATCTTGAAGCTCGGGCACGGGAATCACCAAGTGAAGGCTTCCAAACTCCTCTTTTTGAAGCAATCACCAACTAATATCTTGATCAATGATCTGTAACTAAAATCACAAGATAATTAGTAAACATAACTACATGAGTTAATCATCATCAAAACTAGGGTGGAAGACCTTTGGGCCAACAATCTCCCCCTTTTTGATGATGACAAAACTCATGGAGTTATATATGCATGGATCAAAGTTAAGCTTCAAAGAAGCTCCCCTTTAACTCATGCATAAACAAATAACATAAATATGCAATGAATATTAAACATGAATGCATATCTATGCAAAACAATAAAAGATTCTAGATACCAATGGAATGTTCAAAAATAAAACATGCTCTAAATACCAATTAAAATTAAACTAAATTACACTTAATATATGCAAAAACATAACTATGTATATATAAAACACAATCAAACTCAAAATCTTTCTCCCCCTTTTTGTCAATCATCAACAAAGGGGTAAACAATCAAAACAAAACAAAATTTTCTCACTCTTTTTTACAAAGAATCAATCATCAATAAAGGGTTAAATGCAAAACTAAATCAATACATTTTTCTCCCCCTTTTTGTCTAAAACAAAAAACAAAACCAAATAGGGGTGACAATCAATTAAGATATCAATTGAAAATATGTCAATGAAGCATCTTGATACCAATTGAAAGTAAACATAGATCAATAAATATTATATGCTATATACATTCATGAAGAGGAAGACGCTAAGTTAATTTCCCTACACATATGCATTACATGAAGAAGGGATGACAAGCCCCAATTCACATAACGCATATTATCTAATGCATAAGAGGAGATGTGAAGCTCCCCCTACACACCTGTACCACATAAAGAAGAGATGTCAAGCTCCTCAATACAAGATACACTCAACATGAATCTATATGTAGAAGAGATGTTAAGCTCTCCTTGCACATAAGCAATACAAATCAAATCTTTAGAGTATTTATCTTTTTGAGTATATGATATCAATTTGAAATTTTTATTTTCTATCATAAAGTAAGGGAGTGGAAATACAAATACCATTGAAATGTGAAAATCGAATTTTCTCCCCCTTTATGAAATACCAACTAAAACAATGCGTAGGCTTGATACCAATTTAAAAGTAATCAATTGAAACAAAATTGAAGCTCAAGCTTAGCATAAACACAAACATATATATGTATGGAAAATAGATACCAATTGAAATTGATATTCTTGGAATTGAAAGCATACATATATACAAACATATATGAGTATACAAGAAAGGTCAAAATTGATACCAATTGAAAGAGTCCAATGATACCAATTGAAACAACAATAATGATCAAGTGTATACATCATATTATCTACCACCCAACCATGTTCAAGTTTAAAATGATTTTCAATATAAGGCATACATGAGCATGATCTCCCATCCAACCTCCCATTGATGGTAGGGGTTTTCAAAAAAAATAGGGTTGAAAATAAGCTTTGTTTGAAAACTCTACCAAATGAAGAATATCACAACTAGTTATAAGAAAAATTTGTAAACTATTACGAAATCCTTCAAGTAAGGAATAAAACAAAATTATTTTTCATAAACATGAAATCCACATGATATCAAACACTCAAGTCAATTAAGCATAAATATAACTCATGAAAACAAACACATGAATAATCAATAAAAGTGAGTGTACAAATATAATGTGAAGATCATAATCATGAAAGGTGGACAATTAAGCTCAATATTCCTTGAAACAAGAAAACATGAAAATCATCAAACTATTTAATCTTCAAGGTATATGTATGTCTTATACAAATTAAAGTATACATACATATCCAAAACACAACGAGTCCACAAGGATATATGCGTGAAGGCACGTGGCTCAAAAGGATGTATATGTATAAACAATAATTTGGATAAAATGGACATATACATGAAGTTAAACATAAGCACACGGATACATGAAAAACTAAATTTTCATTAAAACAAATTTTATTTCAAGGCATATGTATGATTTGTCAATATAAGAAGTATACATACATATCCCTAAACACAATTTGAGTCCATATATATGGATTTGCATGAAAGGCAAATGACTCAAGGATTATACATGTATATCTTAAAGTTTGGAAAAATAAACATATACATGAAATGAAAAACTCATAAAACAAATCCAAAATAGGAATACAATTTTAAAATGCATGAATCATCAAAACTAGACTATACTAGCACATCTAATGGGTTCAAATACGCATTCAAGCTCAAACATATATAGATTTATTTGTGGCCCACTATAGTACAAGTATAAATACTAGTTCTAATGAAAACTAACATCTAAACATATATTCAAATCATGAAGCATCAAACGGGATATAAATCAACATGAAAATCATAAACATGATTATTATGTAGATCCACATGTTATTAAACCTATGATAAACATGATAGCTAAACAAAGGTGAGAACACTAAATATGGGTCCATATAAACATGGGTGTCTCAAATACTATACATGTATGTCAAGAGTCTAATAAACATGGCATTAACATATTAATCTACAAACAATAAAGCATGCTATAAATGATAACCATGGAAAGCATGCAAACATAAATATGGAGTTAGAGACCGTTACCAAACCAATGAAGGCACTTCTCTAGTACTCCAAACCAGGTAGTCATCTCCACCAACTTCCCTTGAAAGTGATGCATCCAATTGATTTCAATGAAGTTCGGAACGCATCCACTCCAAGGTACGGCAACTCTCACGTCATGTGAGAGCCCACACCTACATCATAAATACGAGGGGTGATCTTTGGTACCCATATCTTATGGGTCCATGGGGGTTAGTACCTTCTCTAACCCAAACAAACTTATTTGCTAAATTTGAAACATGTAATCTATCAAAGCAAAATTTAGCAAGGTGGCCCTTACGTTCACAATGTGTACAAGTGTACACATGAGCATACATTGTGTGGTGGTGTCCGTGAGGAGCATGTGTATGCCGTGGAGGGTGTGCATGAATAATAGATGGAACTTGTTTCTTTCGAAACAAAGTTTCCAAACGTGTATGGCCCACTACACATTGGCTCAAAGTGGAGCCCAAACAATCAACACTCTTCTTAAGTATGGATATATCATTATTAATCAAAGAAGAAGTGTGGCATGCAATAGGTGAAGTGTGTGATACTATCCTAGCATGGCAAACATGGGAATCAATCTTATTTTCAAAACTTCATTTTTCTTTAAACAAATTTCTAAATCTTTAGAAATAGATGCAATTTTTATTTTTAAAGAATCATTCTCTTTTAAAACAAAATTAATTTTTGAAGACAAGTTTTCATTTTTTCTTTAAAACTTTCTCACAATCGTTTTTATTTTTCAAATCTCATTTTCTTTTAATGCAAGTTCAAGTTGAGATTTTAATGAATCCCTCTCATTAGCAATCTCCTCTTTCTCTTGCAAAACAATATCAAGTCTAGCAATCAAATTTTTATTTTCATTATTAATGCCTAGACTTTTCTTTTTCAAACATTATATTTTTCAATTAGTTTTTCACAAACAATTGAAAGTTCTTCATTTAAAGCATGGGCATCAATATGATCATCACATGAAGAACTAGCATCAAACTATCACTATCTAGTTGAGTTTCCGATTGTACCTCAAGGGAGTCATTCCCTTGGACCATGAAGCATTGTGAGTCGGATTCTCCACTAGATTCCTCCGGTTGAATTTGTACTTGAAGCTTGGAGTTGGTGGTGGTTGTCAACATATTCCACACTGCAAATGCGAAATCAAAGTTAGAACACGCAAAGATGTTCTTTAATTAATGTGCTTCTAATGGCCTCAAGGGCTTAAGCATTGGCCCCTATATGCTTGCTATCACTAAGGAAGGATTCCTTGGTAATGGCAAGGTGAACCTTGTAACCTAGGGCTTGTAGGTACATGGACATCCTATACTTCCAAACAACAATGTTGGAAGGGTCAAAACTAGGTGGGGTCATGAAGTCCATGGTAAACTATATGAGTATGCAAACAAGCAATGCAAACAATAGATTAGCAAACAAATGGATCTCACTCCTAGGATGTTAAGCCTAAGTATCAGGAGCGTAGGCTCTGATACCAATTGAAAGCACACCTAGAAGGGGGTGAATAGGTGTAAGTGCTAATCTAAAAACTAAATGCTCTTAAATGCGGAAGCTTAAAACAAATTTTGCAACACACTTAATACAACACACAAGTGTAGCTGAATTCCCCGTGAAGGGCTCTGGACTAACTCCTCTTGATTCCCCTTTAATGGATTGAGGTGCTATGTTAAGCTCTTGTGGTTAAGCATAAGTGAGGCACACACAAACAACCAAGCATATACAAGATATAGCAATATGAAATATGCAAGGCACAACACAAGCAATGAATGATATGAATGAAGAATGATGCTTTGCACAAATGTAAAGAGAGAGAGAGTTGAGAGACAATGGATCAAACGCAAAAGCCAAGATATGTTTCGAGGTTCGAGCCCCTAGCTCTACATCCCCGCCTTCACCACCGTGAAGGATTTCCAATCCACTATCTCCCACCGAGGGAACCTCTACCGAAGAGGATTTGTTACAACACAAGGAGTACCAACTCCTCTCTCAATACAAACACCACCTCACACAAGAGGGGTAGGCCCTTAGCCAAACAACAACCAATCACCTCTACCGAAGAGGGATATACAAACCAACTCCACCTCTCACTAGAGGGAACAAACCACAAGCCTCACCCTACCAAAGAGGGAGCAAACCAATCACCCGATCAACCTCTACCAAACAGGATACAACAAAAGCAAGGGTGTAAAACTTAGAGGCTCAACAACCTCAAACAATCTCTTTTTTCACTAAACAATTATCCTAATAGAATAGGATAGATGATATAGCTCAAGTGGAAAAACTAGGTGTTTGGAAATCAAGAAATCAAAGAAAAACACTTGGGAAAACTCTTGCAAAAGATAGAAATGAAAACCAATACCAATCTCCCAAATTTCTATTTTCTTTGATTTTCCCAAACCTAAAACACAAACCCCAATTTGAAGTTTAAAGCCCAAAAACACTTTTGAAAACTTGTCTAAAACACTTGTATATCAGAGAAATTTTGGCTCTTAAAATCTTGGATAAAACCATGAAGAGATGGGGTATTTATAGCCCCAAAACAAAACTAGCCGTTAGGCTGATCTGGCAGCCTGACAGGCTACCGGTCGGCCGGCCGGCCGACCGCCAACGGTCAGAATGTGACCGTTGGGGCAACCCGGTCGACCGTCCGGCCGACCGAAATAAACAGAGAGCACTGCTCTCAGGTCCGGTCGGCCGCCCGCCGACCGTCCCGTGACTGCCAAACGTGCACAAGCTTGTGCACGTCGGTCGACCGCAAGGGTCGACGGCCCTTGGTACGGTCGACCCGTGCGGTCAGCCGTCCTGGCCTGTCAGCCACTGTTCTGGGACAGAAAACACATGTTAAAATATTTCTAAAAATTCTTTTAAGTCTTGTATAAATACCCAAAATATTTTTATCATTTTGCATTGATATATAAACATGTGATAAAAATTTCAACTCAATTATCAAGCATTTGAACTATTTTTGTGTCTTATCATTTTTACCAAAAACCAAAACATGTATTTTTATCAAACTTGGATTTTTCTATACATGAATAGGATAGTCAAAATAAGTTTGTATAAGTCATGTAAGCATGTATGTATAACTAGAATACATCTATTATACATATAAACCATGTAAACTTGATTTGATCAACTATTCATGAAACCGAAAACCAAACATAAAACGTGTGTGTTTGTGCACTTAAGCATATCAACTATACTAAGCTTTACAAATGGATCTAAAACACACTAAACTAACTAGGATACCTAAGTCTTCTTGACGATCTTCAATCTTCAAGCCGACTCGATCCCAAACGTGATCCACCGAGTGCAAAGGTATGATCTTGAAGCTCGGCACGGGAATCACCAGTGAAGGCTTCCAAACTCCTCTTTTTGAAGCAATCACCAACTAATATCTTGATCAATGATCTGTAACTAAATCACAAGATAATTAGTAAACATATTACATGAGTTAATCATCATCAAACTAGGGTGAAGACCTTTGGGCCAACAGGATTATCTTGCACCTCCCATGTTTGATGTTTCTAACATCGATATGTGGAAGCATAGGATGAGTATGTACCTAAAAACCCTAGGATTGCATGTTTTTCCTTGCCGCTACCAAGAAATCTTATCTTGGTAATAGCAAGCATATAGGTGAAAAACACCTAGAGGGGGGTGAATAGGTGTAAGTGCCAATCTAAGAACTAAATGCAAACTAAGTGCGCTAAATGCGGAAGCTAATGCAAATTATGCACAAACTAATACAATACAACAAGTGTAGCCGAATTCCCCTTGCGAGGCTCTGGACTAACTCCCCTTGATTCCCCTTGAAATGGTTGAGGTGCTATGTGAAACTCTTGTTGGATGAGTATAAGTTAGGCACACACACACAAGCAATCCAAGCAATATAAAATACACACAATCAAGCCAAGCAATCAAGGATAAATTACAATATAAAGATGCAAGGCAACACAAGCAATGTATATAATTGAATGCTATGAAAGTATGATGCTTGTATGAAATGATGCTTTGCACAAATGTAAAGAGAGAGAGAGTTAGAGAGACAATGGATCAAAACGCAAACACCAAGATTTGTTTCGAGGTTCGAGCACCTTGCTCTACATCCCAACCTACACCACCGTGTAGGATTTCCAATCCACTATACCGTCCACCGAGGACTCCCACCGAGGGAACCTTCACCGAGAAGGATTTTTACAACAATGGAGTACTAACTCCTCTCTCAAACAAACACCTCCTCACACACGAGGAGTAGGCCCTTAGCCAATCACCACAACACAACAACACCTCTACCGAAGAGGCTCACAACCAATCTCAATCACCTCACACTTGAGGATACAAACCAATCACCCGATCACCTCTACCTAAGAGGGATACAACAAGAATAAGGGTGTACAACTTAGAAGTTACAAACAACAACCTCAAAACTCTCTCTTTCTTTCTTTTTCCACAAAACAAAGATCCTAATAGTTTAGGATAGTATGATATAGCTCAAGTGTGGAATCAAAGTGTTTTTGAAAACAAGCAACAAAGAAAAACTACTTGGGAATCTCTTGTATAAGATAGAAAATGAATACCAAATCAAAATCCCCAAACCTAGTTTTCTTTGATTTCCAAAAACCCAAAACAAATGAAGATGAGAAGTTTTTGCACTTAAAACTCTTTTGAAACTCTTTTAAACACTTCAGAAAACTGAAAATTTTCTCTTAGAAAAACTTGGCCAAAATCCCCAAAGAGATGGGGTTTATATAGCCCCTATACAAAACTAGCCGTTAGGCTGAGCTGACAGCTCTGACAGGCATCGGTCGACCTGCCCGGTCGACTGCCAACGGTCAAAAATGTGACCGTTGGGCAATAGCGGTCGACCGGCCCCGGTCGACCGAAACATCCTGAGAGCAGAACTCTCATCTCGGTCGACCGGCCCGGTCGACCTCCCAGAGACTCCAAAACGTGCACAGGACTTGTGCACGTCGGTCGACCGTCCCGGTCGACTGGCCTATGGTGCGGTCGACCGGTCCGGTCGACCGACTTGGCCTGTCAGCCAGTCCTCAGTTCTGCACAGATACGGGATTTGAAAATAGGTCTTTTCACTCAATAAAAATCCCATAAAATCACAGTAAATCTAAAAAATAGTTTTAATCACAATAAAAACTGTTTTTCTAAAAATATGTTTTTCTAAAACTTGTTTTATCATTTTACTTTTGATAACCAAACTTGTGATAAAAATTTCAAGACATATATCAATCATATCAATTCATTTTTGTGTCTTGCCAATTTTATAAAAACTTGATTTTTCCAAAACATGAATAGGATAGTCAAAATAAGTTTGTCTAGCAAGTTTAAAGCATGTATGTATATCTAGAACATATCTAATATACATAGGTTAAGGTAAACTTGTTTTGATCTATTATTCATGAAAACCAAAAACCAAATCATGAAACGTGTGTGTTTTGTGCACTTGAGCATATCAACTAAACTAAGCTTTACAAATATGGATCTAAAACACAAACTCTAAACTAGATACCTAAATCTTCTTGACGATCTTCATCTTCAAGTAGACTCGGTCCAAACTCCGTGATTCTCCAAGTGCAAAGGTATGATCTTTAAGCTTTGGCACCGGAATCATCATGAATAGCTTCTAATCATCTTGTTGAAGCTAATCACCAACCTAATATCCTGTTAATGATCTGAAACTTAGAAACACAAGAATATTAGTAAACATAACTACATGAGTGTTGATCATCATCAAAACTAGAGAGGAAGGCCATTGGGCCAACAATCTCCCCCTTTTTTGATGATGACAAAACTCATGGAGTTATATATGCATGGATTAAAGATAAGCTTCAAGGAAGCTCCCCTTAACTCATGCATAACAAATGAATAATAAATATGCAATGAAAGCTTATGATTCTAAACAAGAGACATACATATTTTTCATATATTTATGTTTATTTGCTTATGCATGAACTCAATATATGCAAAAATATAAAGAAGCATATATAAACTCTAGATACCAAGTACAACAATTACAAAGCAAGCTTTGGATATCAATTAAACTTAATAACAATTAAACTTAATATTCTTGATATTAAAACATAATATATGCATATAAAACATAAGTATGCATATAAAGCTCAAATACTTCTCCCCCTTTTTGTCAATCATCAACAAAGGGGTAAACAATCAAAACCATAGATAAAATGAGGGGTAAAAATCTTTCTCCCCCTTTTTGTCAATCAAAACAATGCAAACAATGTTCTCCCCCCTTTTTGTCTAAAACAAAAAACAAAATCAATAAGGGGTGACTACAAACATGATATCAATTAAAAATATGTCAATGAAGCATCTTGATACCAATAAACAAGAATCAATATATGTTATATGCTATATACATTCATGAAGAGGAAGACGCTAAGTTAGCTTCCCTACACATATGCATTACATGAATAAGGGATGACAAGCCCCAATTCACATAAAACATATTATGTAATGCATAAGAGGAGATGTGAAGCTCCCCCTACACACGTATATCATATAAAGAAGAGTTTCAAGCTCCTCAATTTATAATATACTCAACATGAATCTATATGTAAGAGAGATGTTAAGCTCTCCTTGCATATAGGAAATACAAATCAAAACTTTGAATATTTTCTTTAAACAAAATTTGAAAATACCAATTGTAATTAAACATAACAAATTACCAATTATAAAACAACATAACAAATTTTGAATGTCTATACACAATTTTGATACCAATTGTAAGAATATATTTCATTTTGAAAATATATAAACAAATTTGATGTTGATATCATATGTTCAAAATAACAACTTTTAATCATAAAGAGTGGGAGTACAAATACCAATTGAAATACAAAATCAAATTTTCTCCCCCTTATGAAAAACAAACTAAAGACATGCATAGTCTTGATAAACAATTAAAAGTAATCAATTTAAACAAAATTGAAACTCAAGCACTAGCATAAACACAAACATATATATGTATGAAAGATAGATACCAATAGAAATTGATATACTTGGAATTTAAAGCATACATACATACAAAACATATATGAGTATACAAGAGATCAAAATGATACCAATTGAAAGAGTTCAATGATACCAATTGACATAACAATAAGTTCAAGTGTATACATCATATTATCTACCACCCAATCATAATTCAAGTTTTAAAGATTTTCAATTTAGGGCATACATGAAAATGATCTCCATCCTACCGCCCTTAGATGGTAGGGGTTTTCAAAAATAGATTTGAAAATGTAGTTTTGTTTGAAAATCTCTACCATATGAAGAATACCGCAACTAGTTAAATGGAAAACTTGTTAACTAGCACGAAATCCTTCAAGCAAGGAATAAAACAAAAATGAAATTCACATGATAATCATCACTCTAACCAATAAAGTATAACTCATGAGAAACAAAACATGAGAATAGATATGAGTGTACAAATAATATGTGAAGATCATAAACATGAAAAATATTTCATTGAGCTCAATTATTCCTTAAAACATAATTCTATCAAAACATGAAAAATCATATAAACTCCTTATTTAATCTTCAAGGCATATGTATGTCTAATACAAGCTAAAATATACATACATATCCAAACTCAACGAGTCCACTAAATGTATATTCATGAAGGCACGTGGCTCAAAAAGATGTATATGTATAAGATTAGTTTGAACTAGATAAATATACATGAAGTTAAATATAGACACATAAACATGAAAACATGTAAGGCTAAATTTTTCATCTAAAAACCAATTTCATTTCAAGGTATATGTATGAATTGTCAATACACTAAGTATACATACATATCCCTAAACACAATTGAGTCCATAAATAGATTTACATGGAAGGCAAATGACTCAAGAGGTATACATGTATATCTTAATGTTTTGGCAAAATAAACATATACATGAAATCAAAACTCATATAAATCCAAAAATATGAATACAAGTCTAAAATGTATGGATCATCAAAACTAGACTATACTAGCACATCTAATGGGTTCAAATAAGCAATCAAGCCCAAACATATATAGATTTATTTGTGGCCCACTATATGTACAAGTATAATTCCTAGTCTTAATGAAAACTAACATCTAAACAAGTAATCTTAACAAGAAGCATCAAAACAAATACAAAAATCATCATGATAAAAGTCATCATGGAAAACTAAAAACATGATTATTATGTGAATTCATATGTATTAGATTCATGATGTACATTATAGCTCAAACAAAAGTGAGAACACTAATTATGGGTTCATATAAGCATGTGTGTCTCAAATACTATACATGTATGTCAAGGATCTAATAAACATGGAATAAACATACTAATCCATAGACATCAAAAACATGCTATAAACATTAAAACATGGAAGCATGTAAACAATAAATGGGAGTAAAGGATTGTTACCAAAACGAAGAAGCAACTCTCCTTGTCTCCAAAACATGGTGGTCATCTCCACCAAATCTTCCCTTAAAGTGATGCATCCATTTGATTTCCATGAAATCCGGAACGCATCCACTCCAAGGTGTCATCACTCTCACGTTATGTGAGAGCCCACACCTACATTAAACAAAGGAGGGGTGGTCTTTTGGTACCCACATCTTGTTGGGGTCCATGGGGGTTAGTCCCTTCTATAACCCAAACAAATTTCTTTGCTAAATTAGTAGTATGTAATCTATCAAAAAAATTTAGCAAGGTGGCCCTTACGTCCACAATGTGTACATGTGTACACATGAGCATACTTGTGTTGATGGTGTCCGTGTGAAGCATGTGTATGCCGTGAAGGGTGTGCATGCATAAATGATGGAACTTGTTTCTTTCGAACCAAGGTTTCCAACCGTGAGTGGTTCATGGCACATTGGCTCATAATAGAGCCCAAACAATCTACTCTCTTCTTTAGCATACAAATATCATCATTAATCCTAGAAGAAGAGGTACATGCATTAGGTAGACTAGATGAAGAAGCTACACTAGCATGGCAAACATGTGCATCAATCTTATTTTGTAAAAATTCATTTTTCTTTAAACATGCATCCAAATCTTTAGAAATTGAAGCAATCTTAATTTTCAAAGAATCATTTTCTTTTAAAACAAAATCAACTTTTGAAGACAAATTTTCATTTTTCTTCAAAATTGTTTCACAATTATTTTTAGACTTTAAAAATTCATTTTCTTTAAGTGCAAGTTCTAATTGAGATCTCAATGAATCTCTTTCATTATAGACCTCAATCTTTTCTTGCAAAATATTGTTTAGTCTAGCATGCAAACTCTTATTTTCTTTTTCAAGGCCTAGACTTTTCTTTTCAACACGTTATATTTTTCTATTAACTTTTCACACATAATAGATAGTTCTTCATTTAAGGCATGGGGATCAACATAATCATTTGAAGAACTAGCACAATCATTACTATCTAGTTGAGATTCCGAATGTACCTCAAGGAGTCATTCCCTGGACCATATAGCATTGTTGTGGCTCGGATTCTCCGCTAGATTCCTCTTCTTGGATTGGCAATTGAAGCTTGGAGGTGGTGGTTGTTGTCAACTTGTTCCACACTGCAAAAGCGGAATCAAGATTAGAAACACATAAGAGATAATCTTTAGGTAATGTGCTTCTAATGGCCTCTAGGGCTTGTGCATTGGCCCCTATATGATTGCAATCACCAAGATAACATCTCTTGGTGGCCGCAAGGAAAACATGCAAACCTAGGGTCTTTAGGTACATGGACATCCTATACTTCCAAACATCAATGTTGGAAGGGTCAAAACTAGTGGGTCATGAAGTCCATGGTATAAACTAAATATGTGCAAACAATCAAATGCAAATGTAGATTAGCAAGCAAATGGATCTCACTCCTAGGATGTTAAGCCTAAGTATCAGGAGCACTAGCTCTGATACCAATTGAAAAACACCTAGAGGGGGGGTGAATAGGTGTAAGTGCTAATCTAAGAAACTAAATGCAAACTAAGTGCGCTAAATGCGGAAGCTAATGCAAATTATGCACAAACTAATACAATACAACAAGTGTAGCCGAATTCCCCTTGCGAGGCTCTGGACTAACTCCCCTTGATTCCCCTTGAAATGGGTTGAGGTGCTATGTGAAGCTCTTGTTGGATGAGTATAAGTTAGGCACACACACACAAGCAATCCAAGCAATATAAAATACACACAATCAAGCCAAGCAATCAAGGATAAATTAATATGAAAGATGCAAGGCAACACAAGCAATGTATATAATATGAATGCTATGAAAGTATGATGCTTGTATGAAATGATGCTTTGCACAAATGTAAAGAGAGAGAGTTAGAGAGACAATGGATCAAAACGCAAACACCAAGATTTGTTTTCGAGGTTCGAGCACCTTGCTCTACATCCCCGCCTACACCACCGTGTAGGATTCCATTCCACTATACCGTCCACCGAGGACTCCCACCGAGGGAACCTTCACCGAGAAGGATTTTTACAACAATGGAGTACCTAACTCCTCTCTCAAACAAACACCTCCTCAGACACGAGGAGTAGGCCCTTAGCCAATCAACCACAACAACAACAACACCTCTACCGAAGAGGCTCACAACCAATCTCAATCACCTTACACTTGAGGGATACAAACCAATCACCCGATCACCTCTACCTAAGAGGGATACAACAAGAATAATGGTGTACAACTTAGAGGTTACAAACAACAACCTCAAAACTCTCTCTTTCTTTCTTTTTCCACAAAACAAAGATCCTAATAGTTTAGGATAGTATGATATAGCTCAAGTGTGGAATCAAAGTGTTTTTGGAAACAAGCAACAAAGAAAAACTACTTGGGAAATCTCTTGTATAAGATAGAAAATGAAATACCAAATCAAAATCCCAAAACCTAGTTTTCTTTGATTTTCCAAAAACCCAAAACAATGAAGATGAGAAGTTTTTGCACTTAAAACTCTTTTGAAAACTCTTTTAAACACTTCAAAAAACTGAAATTTTCTCTTAGAAAAACTTGGCCAAAATCCCCAAAGAGATGGGGTTTATATAGCCCCTATACAAAACTAGCCGTTAGGCTGAGCTGGCAGCTCTGACAGGCATCGGTCGACCGGCCCGGTCGACCGCCAACGGTCAAAAATGTGACCGTTGGGCAATAGCGGTCGACCGGCCCGGTCGACCGAAACATCCTGAGAGCAAACTCTCATCTCGGTAGACCGGCCCGGTCGACCGTCCCAGAGACTCCAAAACGTGCACAGACTTGTTGCACGTCGGTCGACCGTCCGGTCGACCGGCCTATGGTGCGGTCGACCGGTCCGGTCGACCGACTTGGCCTGTCAGCCGTCCTCAGTTCTGCACAGATACGGGATTTGAAAATAGGTCTTTTCACTCAATAAAAATCCCATAAAATCACAGTAAATCTAAAAAATAGTTTTAATCACAATAAAAACTGTTTTTCTAAAAATATGTTTTTCTAAAACTTGTTTTATCATTTTACTTTGATAACCAAACTTGTGATAAAATTTCAAGACATATATCAATCATATCAATTCATTTTTGTGTCTTGCCAATTTATAAAAACTTGATTTTTCCAAAACATGAATAGGATAGTCAAAATAAGTTTGTCTAGCAAGTTTAAGCATGTATGTATATCTAGAACATATCTAATATACATAGGTATAAGGTAAACTTGTTTTGATCTATTATTCATGAAAACCAAAACCAAATCATGAAACGTGTGTGTTTTGTGCACTTGAGCATATCAACTAAACTAAGCTTTACAAATATGGATCTAAACACAAACTCTAAACTAGATACCTAAGTCTTCTTGACGATCTTCATCTTCAAGTAGACTCGGTCCAAACTCCGTGATTCTCCAAGTGCAAAGGTATGATCTTTAAGCTTTGGCACCGGAATCATCATGAATAGCTTCTAATCATCTTGTTGAAGCTAATCACCAACCTAATATCCTGTTAATGATCTGAAACTTAGAAACACAAGAATATTAGTAAACATAACTACATGAGTGTTGATCATCATCAAAACTAGAGAGGAAGGCATTGGGCCAACAATCTCCCCCTTTTTGATGATGACAAAACTCATGGAGTTATATATGCATGGATTAAAGATAAGCTTCAAGGAAGCTCCCCCTTAACTCATGCATAACAAATGAATAAATAAATATGCAATGAAAGCTTATGATTCTAAACAAGAGACATACATATTTTTCATATATTTATGTTTATTTGCTTATGCATGAACTCAATATATGCAAAAATATAAAGAAGCATATATAAACTCTAGATACCAAGTACAACAATTACAAAGCAAGCTTTGGATATCAATTAACTTAATAAACAATTAAACTTAAATCTTGATATAAAACATAATATATGCATATAAAACATAAGTATGCATATAAAGCTCAAATACTTCTCCCCCTTTTTGTCAATCATCAACAAAGGGGTAAACAATCAAAACCATAGATAAAATGAGGGGTAAAAAATCTTCCCCCTTTTTGTCAATCAAAACAATGCAAACAATGTTCTCCCCCTTTTTGTCTAAAAACAAAAAAAAAATCAATAAGGGGTGACTACAAACATGATATCAATTAAAAATATGTCAATGAAGCATCTTGATACCAATAAACAAGAATCAATATATGTTATATGCTATATACATTCATGAAGAGGAAGACGCTAAGTTAGCTTCCCTACACATATGCATTACATGAATAAGGGATGACAAGCCCCAATTCACATAACATATTATGTAATGCATAAGAGGAGATGTGAAGCTCCCCCTACACACGTATATCATATAAAGAAGAGTTGTCAAGCTCCTCAATTTATAATATACTCAACATGAATCTATATGTAAGAGAGATGTTAAGCTCTCCTTGCATATAGGAAATACAAATCAAAACTTTGAATATTTTCTTTAAACAAAATTTTGAAAATACAATTGTAATTAAACATAACAAATTACCAATTATAAAAACAACATAACAAATTTTGAATGTCTACACACAATTTTGATACCAATTGTAAGAATATATTTCATTTTGAAAATATATAACAAATTTGATGTTGATATCATATGTTCAAAATAACAACTTTTAATCATAAAGAGTGGGAGTACAAATACCAATTGAAATACAAAATCAAATTTTCTCCCCCTTTATGAAAAACAAACTAAAGACATGCATAGTCTTGATAACAATTTAAAAGTAATCAATTTAAACAAAATTGAAACTCAAGCACTAGCATAAACACAAACATATATATGTATGAAAGATAGATACCAATAGAAATTGATATACTTGGAATTTAAAGCATACATACATACAAAACATATATGAGTATACAAGAAGATCAAAATGATACCAATTGAAAGAGTTCAATGATACCAATTGACATAACAATAAGTTCAAGTGTATACATCATATTATCTACCACCCAATCATAATTCAAGTTTTAAAGATTTTCAATTTAGGGCATACATGAACATGATCTCCCATCCTACCGCCCTTAGATGGTAGGGGTTTTCAAAAATAGATTTGAAAATGTAGTTTTGTTTGAAAATCTCTACCATATGAAGAATACCGCAACTAGTTAAATGGAAAACTGTTAACTAGCACGAAATCCTTCAAGCAAGGAATAAAACAAAAATGAAATTCACATGATAATCATCACTCTAACCAATAAAGTATAACTCATGAGAAACAAAACATGAGCAATAGATATGAGTGTACAAATAATATGTGAAGATCATAACATGAAAAATATTTCATTGAGCTCAATTATTCCTTAAAACATAATTCTATCAAAAACATGAAAAATCATATAAAACTCCTTATTTAATCTTCAAGGCATATGTATGTCTAATACAAGCTAAAATATACATACATATCCAAAACTCAACGAGTCCACTAAATGTATATTCATGAAGGCACGTGGCTCAAAAAGATGTATATGTATAAGATTAGTTTGAACTAGATAAACATATACATGAAGTTAAATATAGACACATAAACATGAAAACATGTAAGGCTAAATTTTCATCTAAAAACCAATTCATTTCAAGGTATATGTATGAATTGTCAATACACTAAGTATACATACATATCCCTAAACACAATTGAGTCCATAAATAGATTTACATGGAAGGCAAATGACTCAAGAGGTATACATGTATATCTTAATGTTTTGGCAAAATAAACATATACATGAAATCAAAACTCATATAAATCCAAAAATATGAATACAAGTCTAAAATGTATGGATCATCAAAACTAGACTATACTAGCACATCTAATGGGTTCAAATAAGCAATCAAGCCCAAACATATATAGATTTATTTGTGGCCCACTATATGTACAAGTATAATTCCTAGTCTTAATGAAAACTAACATCTAAACAAGTAATCTTAACAAGAAGCATCAAAACAAATACAAAAATCATCATGATAAAAGTCATCATGGAAAACTAAAACATGATTATTATGTGAATTCATATGTATTAGATTCATGATGTACATTATAGCTCAAACAAAAGTGAGAACACTAATTATGGGTTCATATAAGCATGTGTGTCTCAAATACTATACATGTATGTCAAGGATCTAATAAACATGGAATAAACATACTAATCCATAGACATCAAAAACATGCTATAAACATTAAAACATGGAAAGCATGTAAACAATAAATGGGAGTAAAGGATTGTTACCAAAAACGAAGAAGCAACTCTCCTTGTCTCCAAAACATGGTGGTCATCTCCACCAAATCTTCCCTTAAAAGTGATGCATCCAATTTGATTTCCATGAAGTCCGGAACGCATCCACTCCAAGGTGTCATCACTCTCACGTTATGTGAGAGCCCACACCTACATTAAACAAAGGAGGGGTGGTCTTTGGTACCCACATCTTGTTGGGTCCATGGGGGTTAGTCCCTTCTATAACCCAAACAAATTTCTTTGCTAAATTAGTAGTATGTAATCTATCAAAATAAAATTTAGCAAGGTGGCCCTTACGTCCACAATGTGTACATGTGTACACATGAGCATACTTGTGTTGATGGTGTCCGTGTGAAGCATGTGTATGCCGTGAAGGGTGTGCATGCATAAATGATGGAACTTGTTTCTTTCGAACCAAGGTTTCCAACCGTGAGTGGTTCATGGCACATTGGCTCATAATAGAGCCCAAACAATCTACTCTCTTCTTTAGCATACAAATATCATCATTAATCCTAGAAGAAGAGGTACATGCATTAGGTAGACTAGATGAAGAAGCTACACTAGCATGGCAAACATGTGCATCAATCTTATTTTGTAAAATTCATTTTTCTTTAAACATGCATCCAAATCTTTAGAAATTGAAGCAATCTTAATTTTCAAAGAATCATTTTCTTTTAAAACAAAATCAACTTTTGAAGACAAATTTTCATTTTTCTTCAAAATTGTTTCACAATTATTTTTAGACTTTAAAAATTCATTTTCTTTAAGTGCAAGTTCTAATTGAGATCTCAATGAATCTCTTTCATTATAGACCTCAATCTTTTCTTGCAAAATATTGTTTAGTCTAGCATGCAAACTCTTATTTTCTTTTTCAAGGCCTAGACTTTTCTTTTCAACACGTTATATTTTTCTATTAACTTTTCACACATAATAGATAGTTCTTCATTTAAGGCATGGGGATCACATAATCATTTGAAGAACTAGCACAATCATTACTATCTAGTTGAGATTCCGAATGTACCTCAAGGGAGTCATTCCCTTGGACCATATAGCATTGTTGTGGCTCGGATTCTCCGCTAGATTCCTCTTCTTGGATTGGCAATTGAAGCTTGGAGGTGGTGGTTGTTGTCAACTTGTTCCACACTGCAAAAGCGGAATCAAGATTAGAAACACATAAGAGATAATCTTTAGGTAATGTGCTTCTAATGGCTCTAGGGCTTGTGCATTGGCCCCTATATGATTGCAATCACCAAGATAACATCTCTTGGTGGCCGCAAGGAAAACATGCAAACCTAGGGTCTTTAGGTACATGGACATCCTATACTTCCAAACATCAATGTTGGAAGGGTCAAAACTAGGTGGGGTCATGAAGTCCATGGTATAAACTAAATATGTGCAAACAATCAAATGCAAATGTAGATTAGCAAGCAAATGGATCTCACTCCTAGGATGTTAAGCCTAAGTATCAGGAGCACTAGCTCTGATACCAATTGAAAAACACCTAGAGGGGGGTGAATAGGTGTAAGTGCTAATCTAAGAAACTAAATGCAAACTAAGTGCGCTAAATGCGGAAGCTAATGCAATTATGCACAAACTAATACAATACAACAAGTGTAGCCGAATTCCCCTTGCGAGGCTCTGGACTAACTCCCCTTGATTCCCTTGAAATGGGTTGAGGTGCTATGTGAAGCTCTTGTTGGATGAGTATAAGTTAGGCACACACACACAAGCAATCCAAGCAATATAAAATACACACAATCAAGCCAAGCAATCAAGGATAAATTACAATATGAAAGATGCAAGGCAACACAAGCAATGTATATAATATGAATGCTATGAAAGTATGATGCTTGTATGAAATGATGCTTTGCACAAATGTAAAGAGAGAGAGTTAGAGAGACAATGGATCAAAACGCAAACACCAAGATTTGTTTCGAGGTTCGAGCACCTTGCTCTACATCCCGCCTACACCACCGTGTAGGATTTCCATTCCACTATACCGTCCACCGAGGACTCCCACCGAGGGAACCTTCACCGAGAAGGATTTTTACAACAATGGAGTACCTAACTCCTCTCTCAAACAAACACCTCCTCAGACACGAGGAGTAGGCCCTTAGCCAATCAACCACAACAACAACAACACCTCTACCGAAGAGGCTCACAACCAATCTCAATCACCTTACACTTGAGGGATACAACCAATCACCCGATCACCTCTACCTAAGAGGGATACAACAAGAATAAGGGTGTACAACTTAGAGGTTACAAACAACAACCTCAAAACTCTCTCTTTCTTTCTTTTTCCACAAAACAAAGATCCTAATAGTTTAGGATAGTATGATATAGCTCAAGTGTGGAATCAAAGTGTTTTTGGAAACAAGCAACAAAGAAAAACTACTTGGGAAATCTCTTGTATAAGATAGAAAATGAAATACCAAATCAAAATCCCAAAACCTAGTTTTCTTTGATTTTCCAAAAACCCAAAACAAATGAAGATGAGAAGTTTTTGCACTTAAAACTCTTTTGAAAACTCTTTTAAACACTTCAAAAAACTGAAAATTTTCTCTTAGAAAAACTTGGCCAAAATCCCCAAAGAGATGGGGTTTATATAGCCCCTATACAAAACTAGCCGTTAGGCTGAGCTGGCAGCTCTGACAGGCATCGGTCGACCGGCCCGGTCGACCGCCAACGGTCAAAAATGTGACCGTTGGGCAATAGCGGTCGACCGGCCCGGTCGACCGAAACATCCTGAGAGCAGAACTCTCATCTCGGTAGACCGGCCCGGTCGACCGTCCCAGAGACTCCAAAACGTGCACAGACTTGTGCACGTCGGTCGACCGTCCCGGTCGACCGGCCTATGGTGCGGTCGACCGGTCCGGTCGACCGACTTGGCCTGTCAGCCAGTCCTCAGTTCTGCACAGATACGGGATTTGAAAATAGGTCTTTTCACTCAATAAAAATCCCATAAAATCACAGTAATCTAAAAAATAGTTTTAATCACAATAAAAACTGTTTTTTCTAAAAATATGTTTTTCTAAAACTTGTTTTATCATTTTACTTTGATAACCAAACTTGTGATAAAAATTTCAAGACATATATCAATCATATCAATTCATTTTTGTGTCTTGCCAATTTTATAAAAACTTGATTTTTCCAAAACATGAATAGGATAGTCAAAATAAGTTTGTCTAGCAAGTTTAAAGCATGTATGTATATCTAGAACATATCTAATATACATAGGTATAAGGTAAACTTGTTTTGATCTATTATTCATGAAACACAAAAAACCAAATCATGAAACGTGTGTGTTTTGTGCACTTGAGCATATCAACTAAACTAAGCTTTACAAATATGGATCTAAAACACAAACTCTAAACTAGATACCTAAGTCTTCTTGACGATCTTCATCTTCAAGTAGACTCGGTCCAAACTCCGTGATTCTCCAAGTGCAAAGGTATGATCTTTAAGCTTTGGCACCGGAATCATCATGAATAGCTTCTAATCATCTTGTTGAAGCTAATCACCCAACCTAATATCCTGTTAATGATCTGAAACTTAGAAACACAAGAATATTAGTAAACATAACTACATGAGTGTTGATCATCATCAAAACTAGAGTGGAAGGCCATTGGGCCAACAATAGGGACTAATGCACAAGCCCTAACGACACTTAGAAGCACATTAAATAAAGAATATTTGTCTATAGTTTCTCATTGTGATTCCGCTTTTATAGTGTGGAACACTTTGACCTCCTCCGAGTTTCAAACGCCAAACATTGTGGAGAAGAAATCTAGTAGAGAATCCGAACAACATTGCTACATGGTCAAGGAATGGCTCCTTTGAGGTACATTCGAAAACTCAACTAGATAATAGTGCTAGTTCTTCAGCTGATGATTATGTTGATCCTGATGCATTGAATGAAGAACTATCTATTGTTTGTGAAAAATTGTTAGAAAAATATAAACTTTTGAAAAAGAAAAGTTTTGCACTAAAAGAAGAAAATAAGGATTTATTTTCAAAACTTGATTTGGCTTTGCAAGAAATAGTTAAAATTTCCAATGAAAGGGACTCATTGAAATCCAACTTGATCTTGCCCTAAATGAAAACAAAATCTTAAAAAGTAAAAATGATTGTGATAAAGTTTTGAAGAAAAATGATGTCCTATCTTCAAAACTGTTTTTGTTTTAAAAGAAAATGATTCTTTGAAAAACAAAATCATTCTTATTGCAAAGAAATTGGATTTGATTTTCAATGAAAATATTTTTTTGAAAAATGATTTAGATGCTCATGTTTGCCATGCTAGTGTAGCTTCATCATCTAGCATACTTATTGCATGCTCCACCTCTTCTTCCATTATTGAAAATGATATATTCATGTTAAAGAAGAGTGTTGATTGTTTTGGGGTCCACTTTGAGCCAATGTGCCATGAACCACACACGTTTGGAATCCATGTTTCGCAAGAAACAAGTTCCACCTATGCATGCACAATAACCACAGCATACACATACTTTCCACGTTTATACACATAACACCATGTATGCTCATGTGTACACTTGTACACATTGTGGATGTAAGAGCCACCTTGTAAAGTTTTGTTATGATAGAGTACATAATGAAAATTTTGCAAATAGATTTATTTGGGTTAGGAAAGGTGCTAAACCCCATGGACCCAATAAAGTATGGGTACCAAAAGTCACTCCTATTTTATTTGATGCAGGCGTGGGCTCTCACTTGACGTGAGAGTATTGGTGCCATGAGGTGAATGCGTTCCGAGCTATATGGTGACACTTTTTGATGCATCAGTTTCAAGGAGAGTTTGGTGGGAGGACCACTATTGTTTAGAGAAATAGAGATGTGCTCTAATGGTTTTGATAACGATCTCTAACTCCCATTTATGCTTACATGCTTTTAGATTATTCATTTTTAGCATGTCATGTTTTAATGCTCATTATGTCATATGCCATGATAATTAAGCTTATGACATACATGTATAGTAATTGAGAGACACCCATGTTTATATGGACTTATATTTAGTGTTCTCACTATGATTTAGCTATTGTGTATATCATACCTCTAATAGCATGTGCATCAACATAATGATCATATTGGTTTTTGTTTATGATTTTCGCACTTCATATTTTGATTACATGTTTAGATGTAGTTTCATTAAAACTTGTGTATATACTTGTACAACTAGTGAGCCACAAATAGATTATTATATGTTTGTACTTGATTGCTCATTGTACTCATTAGATGTAATAGTATAGCCTAGTTTTGATGATTAATGCATTTCAAACTTGTATTCCCATTTTGTACATGTTTCATATGTTTAACTTCATGTATTGTTAAATTGTTTAAAACTATTGGATATATATGTATACCCTTGAGTCATTTTGCGTTTCATGCAAATTTTTTTTGGACTCATTTGTGTTTAGGGATATGTATGTATACCTTTAGATTTAGACAACACATGCATATGCCTTGAAGTTGGTATTGTTTTTGAAGGTTCACCTAGAGGGGGGTGAATAGGTGATGGCTAATCTAATGGTCACTTAATGCCAAATAATGCGGAAGCTAAAAACAATTATGACCTAAACTAAACTTTTACACTAAACACCACGTATAACACAAGAGTGTTGCCGAATTCCCCGTGAAGGGCTCTGGACAAACTCCTCTAGATTCCCCTTGAATGGGTTGAGGTGCCGCGTTGGCTCTCTTGGTTGAATACAAGTGTTAGCAAACAATCACAAGCAAGTATATCAAATAAGCACACAATATATATCAAGCATGTAAAGATAAACACAATAGAAGCATGCAAGATATAAAAGAGACAAAGAGAGAGAGAGAGTGAGCAATCGCAAACACAAGGGATTTGTTTCGAGGTTCGAGCACCTTGCTATACATCCCCGCCTTCGACACACGAAGGATTTCCACTATAATCGATCCCAATGGATCACCCGGTGCCGCAACACCTACAACGAGTTCCCACTAGAACTTCTTGGACTCTCTCTAGTCCGTACACACCACAAGCCCACCGGCTCGCCGAGGCCGCACCTCAAACAACAAGTTCGCACCCGAACTCGAAACACCGGGACACACACGTCCGCCTCCTTAAAGGAAAACAAATGAAGTCTTGGTGATCACAATACTTTGATCACCTAAAAATAATCTCACTACAACACTCCTATAAGATGAATAGCAATGGATGGCTCAAGTGTTTGTGTGAGAAAAATTAGGACGGAAATGGTGGAGGAAAACTCAAGAAATTCTTTTAATCACTCTTGATAAACTCTCTTTTGATTGGAAATATTTGCTCTCAAATATGTGGAGAAAACTCTTTTCAACAGATAAGAAAAACTGGCCCAAAGCTCTCCTAAAATCTTGTTGAAAACAAATGACCAAACCCCCAAATTTATAGGCTGTCAAAAAACTAGCCGTTGGGGTCTGTCAGACCTGTCGGTCGACATCCCGGTCGACCGCCAACGGTCAAGAATCCGACCGTTGGAGCCTCCGGTCGACCACCCGGTCGACCCAAAAGAACAGAGAGCACTGCTCTCAGTTCCGGTCGACAGGGTCGGCAGACCGGCCATCTGCCAGGTCAAGGCGTGCACGTCCGTGCACGTCGGTCGACCGAGCCGGTCGACCGACTTCAGAGTTAGTCGACTATCAAGGTAGTAAGTCGACTAGCTGAAGCCTGAAAACAGAAATCTGGGATTAAAAAGTTTGTCTTTTTGGCTCAAATAAAATCCCATAAAATATTTAAAAATCTACAAAAAATGTTTTACCAATATTCTTTGATAAACAAACATGCTTGCACAAAATCAAGGCATGTTACAAATGATTTGGACTATTTTTGTAATATGGAAATATTGGCTCAATTGAAAACAGTATTTTCTAAAATCTGTTTTTCCAAAACTCCTTTAAATAAAAACTAGATATTTTGAACTCATTAAAGCATAGTGTGTATAGATATGATCCATTACACAAATAAGATGAAATATCTAAGTTTTTGACATTAAGCTCTAAACTTGATTTTGGTTAAAAGATATGTTAACATGAAAACCAAAATCCAAACATGTATTTTCCAAAATAAAATCTTTTGTAAAAACAAAAGCTATCAAGAGTGTGTGTGTGTATATGTACTTGAGCAATCCACCAACTACTCTATCCTTTACATTTTATCTAAAACAAAAATCTTATACCTAGACACAAGTCTTGATCTTGAAGTCTTCCCTTGAAGTCTTCTCATCATCTTGACTTGGTCCAAATGCAATCCAACGAGCTCGACTCCTCTTGATTACTTGATGTGATCTTGATGCATAGGCTCGTGAATCAACCGGTGCTAGCTCGAAAATATGTCTTTAAATCCTTTGTTGAAGCTCCACACCTACTAAGATCTTGATAACCAATCTGTCACTAATTAAACACAAGATCATTAGTAAACATAACTACATGAGTTGATCATCATCAAAACTAGAGTGATGGCCTTTGGGCCAACAATCTCCCCTTTTTGATGATGACAAAACTCATGAAGTTTATATATGCATGGATTAAAGTAAAGCTTCAAAGAAGCTCCCCCTTAACTCATGCATCTCAAATAAACAAAATAATATGGAAATGAAGCACATAAACATGTATGCAAATGTAGGAGTAAACATGCTAATCAAGCATAAAACAAATCAAATTCTTTTTCTCCTATTTGCAAAACAAAACATATATGCATAAACAATCCTTTTTCACAAAATATGCATATAAATCCAAAATCTTTCTCCCCTTTTTTGTCAATCATCAACAAGGGGGTTTAAGGTAAAACAAAATTATCAAATCTTTCTCCCCTTTATGTCATAAACAAAGAGATCAATAAGGGGTCAAATCAAATATATCAATAAAAGGTTATATGCGATATACATTCATGAAGAGGAAGACGTTAAGTTAGCTTCCCTACACATATGCATTACATGAAGAAGGGTTGACAAGCCCCAATTCACATAACACATATTATGTAATGCATAAGAGGAGATGTGAAGTTCCCCCTACACACGTGTACCACATAAAGAAGAGATTGTCAAGCTCTTCAATACACAATACACTCAACATAAATCTATATGTAGAAGAGATGTTAAGCTCTCCTTGCATATAAGAAATACAAATAAAAAAATGTTTTTTTTTTAAATTTTTCTTAAACAAAATTTTTAAAGGTATCAGAGCTTTTGTAAAACAAACAAATTTTAAGATACCAAATTGAAAATAATCATTATTGTAAATCATATTGATACCAATTGAAATTTAACAAATATGAAGTTGAAACATATTGATACCAATAGTAAACATAATGATCAAAAAATTTTATTTTTCATCATAAACTTTGTGCTTTTAAAAATGTGAACCAATTGTAGTTAAGCACATGAAAATCATATATATGTATGAAATGAGTATACCAATTGACATTGATACATACATATATAAGGAAACAAAATATGAGTATATACAAAAATTATCAATTTAGATACCAATTGAAAGAATCTAATGATACCAATTGAAATAATAATAAGATCAAGTGTATATCTCATATAACTACCACCCAATCATGGTTCAAGTTTTAAAAGATTTTCACTATAAGGCATACATGAACATGATCTCCCATCCATCCTACCATAGATGGTAGGGGTTTTCAAAAATAGATTTGAAAAATAAGCTTTGTTTGAAAAACTCTACCAAATGAAGAACAATTAACTAGTTAAAATAATTTTTGAAAAACTAGTTAAAGATTCTTCAAAACATGAAATCAAAGCATAATATTCATGAATCATACCAAATACAAGAATTGACACTCGATCTATGAAGCTCAAAAATATGTTCATGAATCAAAGTCATGACAAAATAAATAAAGTGTGAGTGTTCAAAAGTCATGTAAATAGCATTTTCATGAAAATAGACATTGAAGCTCAAAAAGATCATAAGTCACATTTTAATAATGAAAAATCATTTTTCATTAAAACACTAATCTTCATGGTATATGTATGATTTATCCAAAACTAATAATACACATACATATCCCAAATATAAAAGAGTCTATCAAATGTATTGCATGAAGGCAAGAGACTCACGAGTATACATGTATATTTATTAGATTTGAATACAAAATACATATACATGAAGTAAAACATGAAAATTGGCAAAACAAGTATAAATGAGGAAATCATCAAAATTAGGCTATACATGTGCATATAGTGGGTACAAATGAGCATGAAGTGCAAACATATATAAATCACGTGTAAACTCACTATTTGTACATGTATAATACAAGTTTTGATAAAACTACATCTAAGCATGCTTTTACCATATGAAGCACATGAAACAAATAAGACATGATCATGCTAAAAATATCATGAATGAGCAAGCATGAACATAAATAAAATGGGAGTTTAGAGATTGTTACCAACTCCAAAGCTCCAAGCTTGGTGGTCTTTCCCACCAAAAACTCCTTGATAGCGGTGCATCAAAAATATGTCCATCTAGTCCATGTGCAACCACCACCAAGGCACCAAATCTCTCACGTCTTGTGAGAGCCCTCACCTATTCAAAAACATGGGGTGGGGGTTTTGGTACCCATTTTTTCTTGGGTCCTTTGGGGTTAGTCTTGTAAGGAACCAAAAAATTTTTATTAGCAAAATTTAAGAATGCAACTTGTCAAAACAAAATTTGCTAAATGGCCTTTGCGGCCACAATGTGTACATGTGTACACCTTAGGATGCTTATGTGTAGGAGTGTGATCATGACGTGCAACATAAGCATATCCATGATAATGTTGTGCATGAATGTGTGGAGTTTGTTTCTTTGAAAACATTGACTCCAACCTAGTATGGTTAAATGCACAAGAGTTCAAAGTTGAACTCAAACAATCCATTTTATTTTTCAAATCTTTAATCTCATTAGTGGTGGCATGTAAAGCATGATGAGATATAAAATCATTTTTCTTTTTCTTTTTCGAAACAAATTCTTTTTCTTTTCACAAATTTTTCTTTTTAAAGACTTATTTTCTTGAAAACAACTTCCTTTTGTTTTTCCACCAAATCAATTTTATTTTTCAAAGTATTTTTTCCTTCACACAAATCATTCAATTTAGTCATGAGGGAAACATTTTCATTTTTCAAATCTTTATTTTCTTTTCTAAACATGCAATATTATTCCTAAATGAATCATGTTCTTTATGCATGCAAGCAATGTTCTTTTTCAAATTTTATTTTTCTTTCTAAGCATGTCATATTTTCAAGCACAAGTTGACAAAAGGTAGTAAGCTCATCATATGACATGTCTTCATCATCGGATTCGGAATTTACCTCAAGGGAGTTATCCCCTTGGACCATATAGCACAAGTTGGAGGTGTTGCTTCCAACGTCCGAATCGCTCCCGGCATAATATAGATCCTTTTCGCCAAGGGAGGTGATGATGTTCCAAGCTACAAAAGTCGAATCAATGTTAGAAAGCCTAGATAAATAATCATCATTTAGGGCTGACTTTAAAGCATGTAGGGCTTTTGCATTAGCCTCAATATTCTTACCATATAAAGAATATGCATTATTAGTTGTGGCAAGATAAACATGAATACCTAAGGCTTTGAGGTATAAGGACATCTTCACCTTCCATATATGGATGTTAACAATGTCAAACATAGGTGGTGACATGAAGTCCATGGTGTGTGTACAAAATATGTGATTAGCCTAAAAATGAGGATCTTTAACTCTAGGTTGTTAGACCCAAATCAGAGTACCAAGCTCTGATACCAATTGAAGGTTCACCTAGAGGGGGGTTAATAGGTGATGGCTAATCTAATGGTCACTTAATGCCAAATAATGCGGAAGCTAAAAACAATTATGACCTAAACTAAACTTTTACACTAAACACCACGTATAACACAAGAGTGTTGCCGAATTCCCCGTGAAGGGCTCTGGACAAACTCCTCTAGATTCCCCTTGAATGGGTTGAGGTGCCGCGTTGGCTCTCTTGGTTGAATACAAGTGTTAGCAAACAATCACAAGCAAGTATATCAAATAAGCACACAATATATATCAAGCATGTAAAGATAAACACAATAGAAGCATGCAAGATATAAAAGAGACAAAGAGAGAGAGTGAGCAATCGCAAACACAAGGGATTTGTTTCGAGGTTCGAGCACCCTTGCTCTACATCCCCGCCTTCTACACACGAAGGATTTCCACTATAATCGATCCCAATGGATCACCCGGTGCCGCAACACCTACAACGAGTTCCCTCTAGAACTCCTTGGACTCTCTCTAGTCCGTACACACCACAAGCCCACCGGCTCGCCGAGGCCGCACCTCAAACAACAAGTTCGCACCCGAACTCGAAACACCGCGGACACACACGTCCGCCTCCTTAAAGGAAAACAAATGAAGTCTTTGGTGATCACAACACTTTGATCACCTAAAAACAATCTCACTACAACACTCCTATAAGATGAATAGCAATGGATGGCTCAAGTGTTTGTGTGAGAAAAACTAGGATGGAAATGGTGGAGGAAAACTCAAGAAATTCTTTTAATCACTCTTGATAAACTCTCCTTTTGATGGAAATATTTGCTCTCAAATATGTGGAGAAAACTCTTTTCAACAGATAAGAAAAACTGGCCCAAAGCTCTCCTAAAATCTTGTTGAAAACAAATGACCAAACCCCCAAATTTATAGGCTGTCAAAAACTAGCCGTTGGGGTCTGTCAGACCTGTCGGTCGACCGCCCGGTCGACCGCCAACGGTCAAGAATCCGACCGTTGGAGCCTCCGGTCGACGCCCGGTCGACCCAAAAGAACAGAGAGCACTGCTCTCAGTTCCGGTCGACAGGGTCGGCAGACCGGCCATCTGCCAGGTCAAGGCGTGCACGTCCATGCACGTCGGTCGACCGAGCCGGTCGACCGACTTCAGAGTTAGTCGACTATCAAGGTAGTAAGTCGACTAGCTGAAGCCTGAAAACAGAAATCTGGGATTAAAAAGTTTGTCTTTTTGGCTCAAATAAAATCCCATAAAATATTTAAAAATCTACAAAAATAGTTTTACCAATATTCTTTGATAAACAAACATGCTTGCACAAAATCAAGGCATGTTACAAATGATTTGGACTATTTTTGTAATATGAAAATATTGGCTCAATTGAAAACAGTATTTTCCTAAAATCTTGTTTTTCCAAAACTCCTTTAAATAAAAACTAGATATTTTGAACTCATTAAAGCATAGTGTGTATGGATATGATCCATTACACAAATAAGATGAAATATCTAAGTTTTTGACATTAAGCTCTAAACTTGATTTTGGTTAAAAGATATGTTAACATGAAAACCAAAATCCAAACATGTATTTTCCAAAATGAAAATCTTTTGTAAAAACAAAAACTATCAAGAGTGTGTGTGTGTGTATGTACTTGAGCAATCCATCAACTACTCTATCCTTTACATTTTATCTAAAATAAAATTCTTATACCTAGACACAAGTCTTGATCTTGAAGTCTTCCCTTGAAGTCTTCTCATCATCTTGACTTGGTCCAAATGCAATCCAACGAGCTCGACTCCTCTTGATTACTTGATGTGATCTTGATGCATAGGCTCGTGAATCAACCGGTGCTAGCTCCAAAATATGTCTTTAAATCCTTTGTTGAAGCTCCACACCTACTAAGATCTTGATAATCAATCTGTCACTAATTAAATACAAGATCATTAGTAAACATAACTACATGAGTTGATCATCATCAAAACTTTTATAAATAGCCCAGTTTGCTATGGAAAAGGGTCGAAAATTCTTGGTAAAAAAAAAGAACTTCGGTTGTAAGCCGTAGAAGCACCAAAACTTCCAGCTGAAAAGAAAGAGAGAGTTCAACTCTTCTAACAACTTGCTGCATACAAGTTCATTTTTTGCCTACAATCTCTTTGAGATCCTTGGTGGATAGAAACTATGTTACTTCGTCTACTATCCAAAGAGAGGATTCCCAAGAGGTCCTGACGTTCACCCGGTTAACAAAAAAAAGATTCACTTTCTATCGCCACATCAAGACCCCAGCTTTAAACAAAGGGGAGGTCTGAGCTTGAGTATCTCCCCTCTCTTGTAAGAGGATATTGATCCGCTATAATTTTCTTACTATCAAATAAAAAATTTACTCGCCGATCTTCAATTTTCCCTACCAAACAAGAGATGGTAACTCCTCTGGGGACCACTTTCTCTTAAAAAGATGAGGATTTTTGCTCTTAAAATTGTTCTTCAAAACTAGCTCAAATGTGGGGTATCTATAGCCCCAAACAAAATCTGCCCGTTGGCAGCAGCAAAGGTCAGAAATGACCTTCCAGTTGACCGCCAGGTCGATCGGACCTAGAAACAGAGAGCAATGGCTCTCTACCGGTCGACCGGACTGGATACAGAGAGCAGCAGCTCTCTGCTGGTCGACCGGCCGGTCGACCGGGGCCATTTCTAAAGAGCAGAGCTCTCTGGACGATCGACCGCCCTGTCGACCGGCCCACCAGCCCAACTGGCGTGCACGTCTGTGCACGTCGGACCGACTTCTGCAGCGTTCGACCGTCAGGTCGAGCGGCAGAAGGCCAGTCCAGCTCTTAAGGGATTTAAAACTTGACTTTTTATTATCAAATAAATATCATAAAATCACATAAATTGCACAAAAATAAGTTCTTTTAAGATCTTTGAAATACAAATATGTGTGACAAAAATTCAACATATATTATAAACAATTGAACCATTTTGTGATATTGAATTTTGGCTAAAATACAAAATCGGTATTTTCCAAAAACCAAACTTTGAAATGGAAATCTGATTTTTTCAAAACACATGTAAATATAAAAACATGATATTGAAATAACTTTGAAGCATATTGTATATGATAGAATCCAATATACATATAAAGAATTATATCTATGTTTTTGACATGAAATCCAATATCGGTTAAACCGAAAAACCAAAACCAAATAAACTTCAAACTGAAAACTTGTGTGTGTGAACTTGAGCATATCAACACTATCTAATCTTTACACAAGATCTAAAACACTAAACTAAACACAATACCGAGGTCTTCTTGTAGAACTCCTTCTCCAAGTAGACTCGATCCAAACACGATCCACCGAGCTTGACTCCAACCGAGTATTAGATGTGATCTTGATGCTCGAGCTCTTGAATCAATATGTGAAAGCTTCAAAACTCTTTTGTTGAAACTAATCACCTACTAATAAATTGATCATATATCTGAAACTAAATATCACAAGATTATTAGTAAATTATAACTACATGAGTTAATCATCATCAAAACTAGAGTGAAGGGCCTCTGGGCCAATAGTGTTGGACCGGATCGGCCGCTCCCTACTAGCACCTGAAGCTCGGCATCACGAACTTCTCCGAGAAGCGGTGAGAAATGATATCCTTGAAGAGCGGAGAGTCGAAGGTGTTCAACCCATAAGGCTCTGGCTCCTTCTGGAGAATATGACTAGCTTTCTTAATATGCTTCCAGACAATCTCCTCGATGTTCTCTACGCGAGAAGCCTTCGGCGTCCTGCGTGACCCGGAATTATCGGAGTACTGACTGCCACTCGGGCAGAGTGATCTGTCGCGCCCTCGATTGCTTTCGGTGCGGGCGGCCCGAGTAGTGCTCAGTGGCGGAGACGGAGGATTGCGAGACCCTTCTATCCTTTGGTTCCTGGTGGATTATGATTTACGAAGGATTTCTATCTCGCTGACCAGCTGGTTGTGGAGGCGAGCCGTCGCTTCTCTCTCGAGGGTCTCACGATCACGAGCCACCTCCGCCCGCTATTCATCCATCTGCTTCTGAAAATCAGAAGCATCTGGATGAGTTAGTTCACGAGAGTTGTCCCCTACCTCGAGCAGTAGGCAGGAAAGACAGTCCTTCCCGATATCTTCGATGTGGACATCAAGAATGGCAGGATGTTGATTAGAAGGCCTTGCGCCTCCTGCTGTAGTTGACCGGGCTTTTGAGGCACCTATGATGGTGGCGCGAGAGGCATTCCTCTTGATGGGGCCATTGCAACTTCGGAATGGCTTTTTTAAGGAGGGAAAAGGTTTGAAATTGAGAGAACTTTGAATGTAGACTCAGAAATCCCAATGAAAGCACCAAATGTAAAGGTAAATTCTTGAGAAAATTTATCTACTCAAATTGTAAAATAAGAGAATAAGTCAATCACAAACACCAGAGAATTAGATGAAAAGCTCAAAGGGAAAAAATCACGGTCAAAGAGAGCGAATTCACTAAATCAGAGAGATTATAATGAGTTCTCAATGTTTTGTTACAAGTTCAATTCTCTAGGGTTCGATCTCATGTAAAGAAGGAAGAGATCAGTTTTTATAACTGAGGGTTGATGAGTTGAGTTGTAGTCTCCGAGATCTCCGCCTATGGATCAGCCTACGTTCGTAATTGCACGTAACACCCCAGCTGTAATTGGTTGAGTGGTGCATGATCTTCGGAGATCATGCCAGTCGATAAGGATTATGGTTCAGATCCGCATCTATAACCCCCACGTGCAAGGTTGTTTTAACCGTCCTGTTAGCCATGTGGTAGAGTAAGATCAGGTAGATGAGATCAAATTTGAAACATTCATGATCTGTGAGATTTGCCAAGTGTCACGATCTCGCAGAGGTAATAAATCTAACAACTACAATAGCCCAACGTGATCTCAGTAGATTTTTCCTTTTCCAGGATTATATGTGACTCACATCTTAAAGGAAATGGCACTTGATTCCTATCATTTCCCCTCCAATAATTAAGTTTTCAACTGAGGAAAAGAAATGCCCGCGCACGAATGTATGCAGTCTAAGAAATAGAATCATCAAATAGGAACACAATAAATTGAAACTTTGAAATAAATTTCTCAATCAAATAAGATCCAAGAGAGCTATTTCTCTCTCAAAAAAAAAAAAGATCTAAAAGAGCCATGGGCACCAAATTAAAATTTGACACTATGGTATACCAAGAAATTAAGGGCAGTCGGAGAGAACTCACATAGATTTTGAAAGATGTATTTGGGCCTATGTATTAGATTTAGGAGGAATTCAGATAAACATTAGCCTGTAATATAATTCATTAAAGAATAACGACGAAGTTCAGAGATGGGGGTGAAATCAACCACATCCAGTGTTGCTTTCTATATCACTGATTGATTCAACAGACAAGCTTTGTGATCAAACAGTCAGTTTCCAGAAAAGTTTATGATTTTTGCCTGCATATAGAAGCTCTCTACAACTAATATCTTGTCTAGAATCAACTAAACCACCCAAAAACCCCCACCCACACGAAAAAAAAGAAAAAAAAAAAACCTTTTTTGTCTATAAGAATAGCAAGACAGTAAACACAAGCAATGGTGCCAATCCCAAGGAGAGCCCGCGATCCAATGTATAATGAGGAGCTGCAGTGCTCCCTTTGGGCAACGAAGGATAAGCATCCGGGGATGGCATGACACATTCGTGCCCATCGAACAATACCCTCCTGGGGAAAGCCCATCCATCCTGGAAGGTGAAGATGCCGGGATACTTGCGCAACAGCATCTCCGACTGCACGTTCCCGAGCTCACCCTCCTGCAGCAGTATCTCGTTATAGTACTCGATTCCCCAAAACATTCCCGTGTCATCTGAAAAGTACATGTTACAAGAGGATGGTTATATGAAGAATTTTGTGGTATCCCCAAGAGAATTTGAGTAAAGATTCAATCAATCAAAATGTGAGTTAATGCTCATCAGAGAATTTCCACAAGAATTTAGTCATCGCGGTCAAATTTTGCTGTCTGTATTAGATACCATATCACTGAACATATCCTACATTACATGAAATGGACAGAACCATATGCTTGAGTATCTGTATTATCTCAGTAAACTATATATAATTCTATCAAATAGGAAGATTTTCCTATTGCCTTGGGAGATAAAATATGATTTCCTTGAATAAAACATTGAAAAACCCATAGAGTTCTCTTACATGAGGAATTACAGATAAAATTTTCCAAATGTGCCAGTAAACTACCTCCAACCTATACATTCTTTTCTTTTAATTCATGTATTAGCAAAAAACAGGTCGGATGGAAAAACGTTAACTGCAAGGGATCATAATGTTTGTGGAAGGAAAAAGTCTGAGATCTAACTTTTGGAAGTGAAAAGCATGAGAAAACATGAGTACTCACTGATATTGCCATACTGAACCAGAGGCTTGTATCTGAAGCTGAATACTTCTGTTAAGCTCTCAAGGTTAGGATGTTGTATCACCAAATTCCAGTCGCTATAGTTTTTTACCAAGTTGAAATTAGTTATCGTGACCTTAACCCTCCAGTACTGCTTGTAGTTAGTTTTCAAGTGCCAATGTACACGGATCGGGCACATATGTTGAGTGCACATGACGACAGGGTGTGATGGATCATTGTAGTCACCATGAGGCAATTGTAAGAAATCAGGTAGTTTACCATCCCTACAATGAGATAATCAAAAAACGAAAAAAACGATATAAGGTTGATTCTTGAGTTCCATGAACAAAAGACTTTATTTTTTTTTCTCAATATGAAATTACAGAATAAATTGAGAAAAGCTTGCCTTGCACACTGTGATGATGGTGGTGGTCCTTGACAACCACAACTGCAATGAGGACATGATACCACAGTGTCATTATAGAAGGTTGACAGGGAAACGCAGCAGGTGGGCTTAAGTGATGCTCTAAACTGTGAATAGGAACAAGTCACTTGCCATGTCACTGCATCCATATTTGTCCAAGTATGAGGCAAAAAAAATTGTATTTTTATATAGAATAACAAAATGCAAAGATTATAGTTTTTAAAAACACATCAATATAATGTATAATAAAGATGCAAAAGAACCCTTCGTTCTTTTCTCTCTTTTTTCTTTTGAAAACTACAAACAAACAAGATCAAAAGCAAGAAATGGATGATCTTTAACTTTACTCAATTGAAACATGGAAAGTTGTTTAGCAATAGGTAATAACTACCAAAAGAAACAGTTTTTTTTTTAACAGAAACGAATATAAAAAACAAGTTTCTAACTTCCAAGAACTTTATTTTGGAACTAGAACTGTTGTGAGAACTGACAATGGAAAGATAAATAGTTCAACATAATCAAATTAACACTATAGAATAGGAATCAAAATGTGCATTGCATATTAACTTCCTCCATCAATATTTAACTTAATGCGTGAATTTGAACATAATTCAAACTTACATAGAGCTTGAGTCTTATGGCGAGTGTTTGGGGCCGAGAACTTTGTCGGTGGAACAACAGTAGTATTGCTGCACGTATATCCTGGAATGCCAAGACTGAAATTTGAAGGCTTTGCCGTTGTAGAGTCATTAACGTTCATTTCAGTCCCCCACGCTCATTAGAAAAGAAGACATGTACTTAGTCACATCCTGGGTCATGGACGACAATACTCCTCCCCGGCAGCAGTTCTGTGTTTGCATTTTGAATGGAGCCCCCGGAAGCAAGTCTACGATGACTGGGTTCTTCTCGCAGGAATGTGGAATGTTGCCTCTGAAACGAGAGCAGTCCCCTTGCTCGGTGGCCTCAGCACCCCGAATGTCCCATATGACTTCGTTCCCACCCCAGGTCCAACTTAACTTCCATCCAGGTCTCTCAATGTGTCTGTACAGTTGGTTGTTGTGTATATTAACTAGTACCTATATCACAAAAAATAACAACTTTGAGAATATATTGAGACTTTTGGGTTGGGGGTGGGGGGAGCATGCATAAAAGTTGAGTCATTGCTATCAAAAATGATTGTTCTATCTTTTTATTCCTGCAAACAATTTCCGCACGTAAACTGGATGAAGTGTTCCCTAACATTTTAGCAATTTTTGCATGTTACATGCACCTCCTAACAATAGTAGGACAATTTGGAGTGTGATATCACAAATTTTACAATACTTGATATACTTCCAACACAAATACACACAAATTCCTGTCTTGAAAAATGAAATCTTGGACAAAAGTAACAGGAAATATTCCAGAAAAGAAAAAGAGAAGAGGTCAGCTCAACGAAGTCAAATGCAAGCCAACATATCTAAGATAGGAAGAGTTGGAGAGGAGCTCCTACGGCAATGGGCGACCCTGAACTATCTCCAGCGGCTGCTTCCCCGTCGTTCTCTCCTTCTTCTTTTCCTTGAGTTAGATTGATCTTTCTTCTTCTCTCCATTTCCTTTCTTACCTTCCCTCTTTCAAGCTCTTTCTTCATCCTCAACCTTCTGCTTTCTCCCCTTTCTTTCTTCTCCCCTTTCTCCAGAGACTCCCTCTTTCTTTTCTTCTCTGTTGCTGTTTTTCAATTTTTTTTATTTTTTTTATTTTTTTTTTTGGGGTTGGCTGTAGAAGGGACCCAAAGCTCTTACTGGATTCAATTCTGCTTTCATCCTTTCCTTTGTGCTCACCATCTGTTCGATGTTATGTCGCTCTTAAGTGAGTAAGGTGGGGGTGTTGGGGCTTCGTCTTTGCCTCTAGATGGAAGTGGGTTTGGTCAGAGGTGAGAAGGACGGCGGGTAAGAGAGTGCGGGCGACGCCGGCGATGACAGCTCCTCATTGTTTCTTTGCCAGGAGGAATAGTGCTTACCATCTCTGTGGCGTCGATGGCCACTGGAAGGCAACCTGCCCTAGGGGCCTGGTATGTTTCTGTTGCAGGCGGCCAGGTCACTGGGTGAGAGGTTGCCCGCTTCGAGCGGTGCACAGAGGGGGGAGCATAGGTGACAAAGTCTTCATCGGGTTCGGATGGCTTGTCTGGGAGGTTGGCAAGGTCCGACGGCGGTGGGGTGGAGGATGATTTGGTCGTCTGGATTTCCCCATCCAAGGCGCAGATCGGCAAGCTCCCTGGCAACAATGGGCTGAGGATCTGCCTTCAGTTGGGCGTGGCCGCAGAGAGGGATTGCGTAAGGTTGAAAATAACCTACGCAGAGGCGGTGAGATCGAATGCGACTGCTGCATCAAAGGGGTTTTTGGAGTCGATGGCCTCCTTCGAGTTCCCGACTGTGGGGAGCCGTACATCGGCAGTCGGTCAAACTGTTCGCCGGATAAGATGAACGATGGAGCAGGAGCCGACAGTGACGATGGTGAGAATCGCATGCTTGAGGGTGTCCACATGGCAGTGCACGAGGCTCGAGGTGGCCAGGATTCCAATTTGGGGGTCGCTGATTCAAATTCAAATTTGATCGGTGTTGTTTCAAATTCAAACTCGAATTTGCATTCCGATGTGGGTTTGAGTTCCCGGTACGAGCGAGTGGCAGATTGCTGTCGGACCCGAATTGATAAGTCAAGTGCTGATTTAAATATTGGGCTTAAGAAAAGTGGGATTGGGTCCAATTATTGTTGGCCAAAGGCCTATCACCCTAGTTTTGATGATGATCAACTCATGAAGTTATGTTTACTAATGATCTTGTATTTAATTAGTGATAGATTCGTTATCAAGATCTTAGTAGGTGCATAGCTTAACAAAGGATAAAATGTCAAGATTTGGAGCTAGCACGGTGTGATCCAAGGAGCTTTTGGATCAAGCTTGGACCAAGTCAAGAAGATGGGAAGACTTCAAGGGAAGACTTCAAGATTAAGACTTGTGTCTAGGTATAAGATTTTGTTTTTTTTTTTTAGAGTAAAATGTAAAGGATAGATAGTTGGTGGATTGCTCAAGTAGATATCACACACACACTCTTGAATTTGTTGTCTTTTCATAAAAGAATTTTCAGATTTAGAAAAGACTTTCATTTTGGAAAAACATAGTTTTGGTTTTTGGTTTTCAAAGTTATATGTTTCAACCATAACCTTATTTAGAGCTTAATGTCAAAAACATAGATATTTCATCTTGATTGTGTAGTGGATCATATCCATACACACTATGCTTTAAAAGTATATCTTGTTTTTGTATTTGATGAAGATTTGGAAAAACATGTTTTGGAAAAATATCGTTTTTGGAAAAACAGTTTTTATCATGAGCCAAATATTTCCAAGTTACAAAAATAGTCCAATCTTTTATAACATGCCTTGATTTTGTGCAAGCATGTTTGTATATCAAAGTATATTGGTTAAACTATTTTTGTAGATTTTTAAGTATTTTATGGGATTTTATTTAAGCCAAAAAGTCTAACTTTTTAATCCCAGAAAACTGTTTCAGGCTTCGGATAAGTCGACTAGTAGCCATTATAAGTCGACTAATCCTGGAGTCAGCCGACCGGACCGGTCGACCGACGTGCACAGATGTGCACGCCTTTGTGCACTGGAGGACGGCCGACCGTACGGGTCGACCGCTCCAGAGAGCAGAGCTCTCTGGAAAGTTCGGCCGACCGTACGGGTCGACCGACAGAGAGTTAGACTCTCAGCTCCAGTGGGTCGGTCGACCCAGGCGGTCGACCGTGGCTCCAACGGTCTGATTTCTGACTGTTGGCCGTCGACCGTACGAGTCGACCGGCAGCTCTGACAGACCCCAACGGCTATATTTTTCTGGCCTATAAATTTGGGGGTTTGGTCATTATTTTGAGCTAAGATTTTGGAGACTCTTAGAGCCAGTTTTTTCCATTCATTCCAGAGGTTTTTCTCCACAAAATTAGAGCCAATACTTCCAATTAAAAGGAGAGATTATCAAGAGTGTAAAAGAGATTTTCTTGAGTTTTCACCAAAGATTCTTTCCTTGTTTTCTCACACAACACTTGAGCATCCATTGATCTATTAATCCTATAAGAGTGTTGTAGTGAGATTGTTTTTAGGTGATCAAAGTGTTTTAGATCACCAAGATTTCATCTTTGTACTTTGAGGAGACGGGTAAGTGTGCTCGTGGTGATTTAGAGTTCTTGTGTGAACTCGGTGGTTTGAGGTGCGGCCTCGGCGAGCTAGTGAGCTTGCGTGTGTATGGGACTAGGGAGTCCGAGGGCTTGTAGGTGTTGCGGCACCGGGGAGAGATCCATTGGGATCTTGCATAGTGGAAATCCTTCGTGTGTCGAAGGCGGGGATGTATAGCAAGTGTGCTCGAACCTCGAAACATACCCTTGTGTTTGCGATTGCCATTTCTCTCTCTCTATCTCCTTGTTTATATCTTGCATTACTTATCTTGTCTTTACCTTTATATGCATGATATATTCCTTGTGCTCATATTGATATATTGCTTAGGATTGTTGACTAACACTTGTATTCAACCAAGAGAGTCAACGCGGCACCTCAACCCATTCAAGGGGAATCTAGAGGAGTTTGTCCAGAGCCCTTCACGGGGAATTCGGCAACACTCTTGTGTAATACATAGTGTTTAGGGAAAAATTTTATTAGGTCATAATTGCTTTTTGCTTCCGCATTATTTGCATCATTTGGCATTAAGTGACCATTAGATTAGCCATCACCTATTCACCCCCCTCTAGGTGAACCTTCAATTGGTATCAGAACTTGGTACTCTGATTTGGTCTAACAACCTAGAGTAAAAGATCCTCATTTTTAGGTTAATCACAATATTTTGTACACACACCATGGACTTCATGTCACCACCCATGTTTGACATTGTTAACATCCATATATGGAAGGTGAAGATGTCCTTGTACCTCAAAGCCTTAGGTTTTCATGTATATCTTGCCACTACTAATAATGCATATTGTATAGATGGTAAGAATTTTGAGGCTAATGCAAAAGCCCTTCATGCTTTAAAGTCTACTCTAGATGATGTCTATTTATCTAGAGTTTCTAACTTTGATTCGGCTTTTGTAGTTTGGAATACCCTCATCTCCCTCGGCGAAAATGATCAATACTATGCGGGGAGTGATTCGGACGTTGGAAGCGACACCTCCAACGTGTGCTATATGGTCCAAGGGGATAACCCCTTGAGGTAAACTCCGAATCCGATGATGAAGACATGTCATATGATGAGCTTACTACCTTTTGTCAACTTGTGCTTGAAAAATATGACATGCTTAAAAAGAAGAATAATAATTTGGAAAAGAACATTGCTTGCATGCATGTAGAACATGATACATTTAGAAGTAACATTGCATGTTTAGAAAAAGATAATAAAAATTTGAAAAAGGATTTTGATTGCATGCTTAAAGAAAATGATTCTTTCAAATCTAAAATTGCATGCTTAGAAAAAGAAAATAAAGATTTGAAAAATGAGAATGTTTCCTTACTTTCAAAATTGAATGATTTATGTGAAGGGAATATGTCTTTGAAAAATAAGATTGATTTGGTGGAAAAACAAAAGAAAGTTGTTTTTCAAGAAAATAAGTCTTTGAAAAGAAAGATTTGTGAAAAAGAAAAAGAATTTGTTTCGAAAAAGAAAAAGAAAAATGATTCTATATCTCACCATGCTTTACATACCACCACTAGTGAGATAAAAATTTTGAAAAATAAAATTGATAATTTGAGTTTAACTTTAAACTCTTGTGCATTTAACCACAATAGATTGGAGTCCATGTTTTCTAAGAAACAAACTCCACATGTTCATGCACATCCATATCATGCTTATGATGCACATCATGCTCACACCCACACACATAAGCATACTAAGGTGTACACATGTACACATTGTGGCCGCAAAGGCCATTTAGCAAAGTTTTGGTATGATAATATTAATTCTCTAAATTTTGCTAATTATAAAAATGTTTGGGTTCCTTACAAGACTAAACCCAAAGGACCCAAGAAAATATGGGTACCAAAACTCCCACCATTTGCTTTTGATGTAGGTGAGGGCTCTCACAAAACGTGAGAGAATTGGTGCCTTGGTAGTGGATGCAATAGACTTTATGGGCACATCTTAGACGCATCACTATCAAGGAGCTTTGGTGGGACAACCACCATATTTGGAGCTTTGGAGTTGGTAACACTCTCTAAACTCCTACTTTTATGTACATGCTTTTAATTTCATATATCATATAGCATGTTCATGTTTTATGATTTGTGTGCTTCATGTGGTATTTACATGCTTAGATGTAGAATGTGTCAAACTTGCATTTATACATATATGAATAGTGAACTACAATTGACTCATATATATTTGAACTTCATGCTCACTTGTATCCACTATATGCATATGTATAAGACTAGTTTTGATGATTCTCATTTATACATGCTTTGCCAATTTTTATGCTTTACTTCATGTATATGTATTTTTAATTCAAATTTAATAAATATACATGTATACCCGTGAGTCTCTTGCCTTCATGCAAATACATTTGATAGACTCTTTTATGTTTGGGATATGTATGTGTATTGTTAGTTTTGGATAAATCATACATATACCATGAAGATTAGTGTTTTAATGAAAAATAATTTTTCATGTTTTGTTTTGTTAAAAATGTGACTTATGATCTTTTTGAGCTTCAATGTCTATTTTCATGAAAATGCTATTTACATAACCTTTGAACACTCATCTTTTACTTTTCAAGATAATTTTGAGCTTTATGGACTATGAGTGCTTGAACTTTTATGTATTTAGTATGATTCATGAAATATATATGTTTTGATTTCATATTTTGAAGGATCTTTAACTAGTTTTTCAAAAATTATCTTTAACTAGTTAATTGTTCTTCATTTGGTAGAGTTTTTCAAACAAAGCTTATTTTTCAAATCTATTTTTGAAAACCCCTACCATCTATGGGAGGATGGATGGGCGACCATGCTTATGTATGCTCTATATTGAAAGAATCCAATGATACATGTGCATGAGTTGGGTGGTAGTTATATGAGTTATACACTTCATCTTATTGTTATGTCAATTGGTATCATTGAATCGTTTCATTGGTATCAGTATGAACTTATTTTGTATATACTCATATTTTGTTTCTTATATATATGTATGTATCAATTTCACTTGGTATACTCATTTCTCATACATATATATGATTTTCATGTGCTTAACTTACAATTGGTTCACATTTTAAAGGCACAAAGTTTATGATGAAAAATAAAAAATTTTGGATCATTATGTTTACCATTGATATCAAAATGCTTCAACTTCATATTTGTTAAATTTCAATTGGTATCAATATGATAATGATTATTTTCAATTTGGTATCTTAAAATTTGTTTGCTTTACAAGAGCTCTGATACCTTTAAAATTTTTGTTTAAGAAAAATTAAAAATGTTTTGATGTGTATTTCCTATATGCAAGGAGAGCTTAACATCTCTTCTACATATAAATTCATGTTGAGTATATTATAAATTGAGGAGCTTGACAACTCTTCTTTATATGATATACGTGTGTAGGGGGAGCTTCACATCTCCTCTTATGCATTACATAATATGTGTTATGTGAGTTAGGGCTTGTCATCCCTTCTTCATGTAATGCATATGTGTAGGGAAGCTAACTTAGCGTCTTCCTCTTCATGAATGTATATCGCATATAAATCTTTATTGATTGATTTGTATTACCCCTTCTTGATCTCTTTGTTTTTGACAAAAAGGGGGAGAAAAATTTGTTTGATTTGATTTTACTTTGAACCCTTTGTTGATGATTGACAAAAAGGGGGAGAAGTATTTGAGTTTATATGCATGTTTTCATTGCTTAAGGGGGAGAAGTATTTGTCTTTCCTTGTTAGTAATGCATATATGTTTAGGAGAAAAGATTTATTTTTGTTTCATCTCCATCATTTGCATACATATTTATGAGCTTCATTGTCATATATCATTATTTATGTCTATGCATGAGTTAAGGGGGAGCTTCTTTGAAGCTTTACTTTAATCCATGCATATATAACTTCATGTGTTTTGTCATCATCAAAAAGGGGGAGATTGTTGGCCCAAAGGCCTATCACCCTAGTTTTGATGATGATCAACTCATGAAGTTATGTTTACTAATGATCTTGTGTTTAATTAGTGACAGATTCGTTATCAAGATCTTAGTAGGTGCATAGCTCAACAAAGGATAAAATGTCAAGATTTGGAGCTAGCACGGTGTGATCCAAGGAGCTTTTGGATCAAGCTTGGACCAAGTCAAGAAGATGAGAAGACTTCAAGGGAAGACTTCAAGATCAAGACTTGTGTCTAGGTATAAGATTTTGTTTTTGTTTTAGAGTAAAATGTAAAGGATAGATAGTTGGTGGATTGCTCAAGTAGATATCACACACACACACACTTGAATTTGTTGTCTTTTCATAAAAGAATTTTCAGATTTAGAAAAGACTTTCATTTTGGAAAAACATAGTTTTGATTTTTGGTTTTCAAAGTTATATGTTTCAACCAAAACCTTATTTAGAGCTTAATGTCAAAAACGTAGATATTTCATCTTGATTGTGTAGTGGATCATATCCATACACACTATGCTTTAAAAGTATATCTTGTTTTTGTATTTGATGAAGATTTGGAAAAACATGTTTTGGAAAAATATCGTTTTGGAAAAACAGTTTTTATCATGAGCCAAATATTTCCAAGTTATAAAAATAGTCCAATCTTTTATAACATGCCTTGATTTTGTGCAAGCATGTTTGTATATCAAAGTATATTGGTTAAACTATTTTTGTAGATTTTTAAGTATTTTATGAGATTTTATTTAAGCCAAAAAGTCTAACTTTTTAATCCCAGAAAACTGTTTCAGGCTTCAGATAAGTCGACTAGTAGCCTTTATAAGTCGACTAATCCTAGAGTCGGCCGACCGGACCAGTCGACCGACGTGCACAGATGTGCACGCCTTTGTGCACTAGAGGACGGCCGACCGTACGGGTCGACCGCTCCAGAGAGTAGAGCTCTCTGGAAAGTTCGGCCGACCGTACGGGTCGACCGACAGAGAGTTAGACTCTCAGCTCCAGTGGGTCGGTCGACCTAGACGGTCGACCGTGGCTCCAAAGGTCTGATTTCTGACCGTTGGCGGTCGACCGTACGGGTCGACCGGCAGCTCTGACAGACCCCAACGGCTATATTTTTCTGGCCTATAAATTTGGGGGTTTGGTCATTGTTTTGAGCTAAGATTTTGGAGACTCTTAGAGCCAGTTTTTCCCATTCATTCCAGAGGTTTTTCTCCACAAAATTAGAGCCAATACTTCCAATTAAAAGGAGAGTTTATCAAGAGTGTAAAAGAGATTTTCTTGAGTTTTCACCAAAGATTCTTTCCTTGTTTTCTCACACAAACACTTGAGCATCCATTGATCTATTCATCCTATAGGAGTGTTGTAGTGAGATTGTTTTTAGGTGATCAAAGTGTTTTAGATCACCAAGATTTCATCTTTGTACTTTGAGGAGACGGGCAAGTGTGCTCGTGGTGGTTTAGAGTTCTTGTGTGAACTCGGTGGTTTGAGGTGCGGCCTCGGCGAGCTAGTGAGCTTGCGTGTGTACGGGACTAGGGAGTCCGAGGGCTTGTAGGTATTGCGGTACCGGGGAGAGATCCATTGGGATCTTGCATAGTGAAAATCCTTCGTGTGTCGAAGGCGGGGATGTAGAGCAAGTGTGCTCGAACCTCGAAACATACCCTTGTGTTTGCAATTGCCATTTCTCTCTCTCTCTCTATCTTCTTGTTTATATCTTGCATTACTTATCTTGTCTTTACCTTTATATGCATGATATATTCCTTATGCTCGTATTGATATATTGCTTGGGATTGTTGACTAACACTTGTATTCAACCAGAGAGCCAACACGGCACCTCAACCCATTCAAGGGGAATCTAGAGGAGTTTGTCCAGAGCCCTTCACGGGGAATTCGGCAACACTCTTGTGTTATATATAGTATTTAGTGTAAAAAATTTTATTAGGTCATAATTGCTTTTTGCTTCCGCATTATTTGCATCATTTGGCATTAAGTGACCATTAGATTAGCCATCACCTATTCACCCCCCCTCTAGATGAACCTTCAATTATCAGAGTTTTGTGGTTTTACCAGCAGGTTAGGCCTAGTACTGGGAATGGAGCCCGAATAGTGGTTCAAGGAGTGGGCCACAGGGGTTTAAAAGGGGATTTTTATTGCGGGTTGATTCTAAGAGGATTGAGAATGGGGAGACTCGGTTGGAGCCAGGGCAGAGAATTTGTGCAAAGGTGGGTTAGTCTAAGAATTGAGGGTGCCGCCTAGGCTTTTGGCTGGGAAGAAATCGACGTCCTCTAAGCCAAAGATGCTTTTGAAAACCATAGGGACAGAGAGTGAAGGCATGCATATTTCTGTGGGGCCTACAGTTAAGATGGGGGAACCTCCAAGGGGAATTTTTCTGACTCTGGTTCATTTTCGGTCAAGTGTGATTTCAACAGGGAAGCCTTTGAGTTGAGCGAGGATGATTTTGATTTGGATGTCGCTTTTAATGGGCATAATGAAGAGTTCATTTTAGACCAAGTGGGTCAGAAGTACTTTCAGAATGACTTCGAGAGTTTTATGAAAAAGTTTTCTCATCGTGGCCAGGTAAGCAGAAGTCTAAGAAGAAGAGAGGTTTTACGATCCGCAAAGGATCGGCGGCTAAATAGGGGTTTCATCTTCTGGAGGAGAACTCAGACAGAGACAGGTGGACGGTAATTGTCAAAGTCGAGGAGAGAAATGGACAGCACTCGCACGAGATGAATTTGATTGATCGGATCAGTCTAAACTCTTTAGCGTTGGTTTGATCACTAAAGGACCTTAATGTTTCTAGTCAACGTCATCTGAATGCTTGGAGTTGCGTGTCCCTCCGTTAGATTTTTTTTCTTTTTTCTTTTTTTCTGGAGAATCAACTATGTAATTTTACATTTTGTACGCTTCATTTTTTGGATTATTTCGTTAAGATCTTTTTAATGAAACGCTGGGGGCTTTTTTGGCCTCAAGGTTTTTTCTCAAAAAACTAAAAAAATATAGGCTATATAGCACCTTTACAAACTCAAACTCTACCATACACTATGGAGCAGATGAACTGGATCAGAAAGCAACAGTTGTGTTCTAAATATCAGCAATTTTATCATTTCCAAAGAGGGTACAAAAAGAAGAGAAAACATCATAAAAATGTATTGCAAGGACGAACAAACTATCCTGATATATTTTTCAAACGAAAAGGGTAGGACATCAGCCATCCTCTCTCCTTACTATTTTAGCCGTAGATCATCATGCACAAGCAACATGAAGTGTCAAAAAGTGATGTTAAACAAGTTAAGATGTACATGTAGAAAGTGAGATTTGCAAAGTTAAAGCAATCCAATGTTAGAAATGAGGGCATTTGTCAGTAGAAATTTTAAGTAGTTATCAGTACTTTGATAATTTACTTATCTGGAGGCAGTGATTTTCAATTGAAAGATGATTACATGCCAGTAAGTGCAAGAAACAAATAATATCCTCATTTTTCTAGACAATTTCCTACCAAAATAGATTAGCTATTGATTGCAACATACAGATTTGTTGCTGAAAACTAGGGTTTCGAAAACTCTATTCCAACCAAGGTTTCGGAAACTCCAAAGTGACTCAAACTGAGGTTAGCATCTATACAAACCTCAGTTTCATCATAACTTAAACTAAACCTTGGTTAATAATAGCAGAATCAGTGGGTATAGCTAGAGACAAAAGAATTGGTCATAAGCAATATAAGATGTCATTAGTTGCTTATGATCAAACTTCTTGGGTGTAAGAGGAGGTTAGCAAGTATAAGGGAATAAATGTCCTCACATTGACATTGTCCATTTTCCAGACAGTTTAGAAATTAGATTCCCAACTGAAGATGTAGGGATCCAGAGGAGCCAAGAAACAACACACAACTGCACAAATAAGCACACAAGATCGAAACACAAAGATATAATGAGGTTCGACAAGCTTGCCTACATCTCCCGAATAGAATAGTGAGAGATCAATTGATTAATCAAAGGAATTATGAGCCGGGAACGGATCTCAAGCCTACGCAACGCTATCCAAAATTTACTAGTCAACCGCCTGTCCCTCGTTGAAATTCAATAGAGCTCAAATCCCTAAATAAAAAATAAAAAATAAAAAGCTCCCATCAAACTACAAACTATCAGTAAGTGATGTCCATTATCAAAATAGGCAGTCAAAAACACACCATAATTCTCCATCAAATGTCTTAGCGCTGAATTCCATCAAAGAATTGTGTATTAATTTTTCCCATAATTCAATAACAAAACCAATCTGAATAATCCAGTCATGAAATGCAAGGAAACAAAAATTATTAAATTTAAAAAAAAAAGAAAAGAAAAGGGAAAATCAGTTACCGTGTATCCTCCATCTCGAATCTCTTGGAAATCCCATTGATGGTGATGTCTCCGTTGGGGTCAATCGGATCATAGGCCTCTGCTGATCAGAGAAGAACTCAGATCAAAGAGGTAATTGAACAAAAACAATGAATACCAATTAACCGCTAATTATTCTTAATTAAAATTGGTGAACTAGAGAAACTGCCTACCAGTGAAACGTAAGAGAGAGAACACGAGAAAGAAACCCAACAACAGAAGCCAACATTCTCTTGAGTTCATCTCGAGTCACAATGCAGAGAATTTGAGAGAGAGAGAGACTTGGGGTTTTTGTTTTCTATATATATATTTGTTATAAGATTTTTTCTGGGGAATGAGTAGAATTAAGAGGAGGAAAGGGCCGAGGCAAAATGTGGGGCTCTGCGCGCTTACCGAGAGAGAGAGAGAGAGAGAGAGAGAGAGAGAGAGAGCAATGCATGTAATCTGCATTGACACCGCATTAAGAGCAAGCTGAATATGGAATGAGTCGCTGAATCTGGAAGCATGATAATAATTTCTATTTTATTTTTTTTCATTTGTTTTCCATTTCCTCGTATTTCCAAAAAATGCTGCTCTCCTGTCCCTAATTTGCTGCCATTTTTGGAGGGAAAGCTGGCCATGGAGGCCACGTGGGCATGCAGGAACGGGAAAGAGAGACGAATTTCAAGAGAAAAGGTTTTAAACGTGAGTTTTTGGATGACAGCCAGAGGTGAGAGAATTGTGAGAGGATTCCCATTGTTTGTTTCTGAAGAATTAAAACCTTTTTGTCCGGATTAAATTAATAACTAATTTATGATTTAGTTTCAAACTGTTTTAGACTTGTTCCTCTCGTGTTTGTTACAGTGAGTTTCTTGTGTTCTGCGGGCAATTGGAAGTTGGAAACATGGGCCAAAAGATGACCTTTTTGTTTGCAATATGCTAAAATTTGCACAATATTTATTCTTATCTTTTTATCTTTTAATCATTTTGATATATGATTTCATTACCAGAGGTTTTAGATTTCGGTTCACACGATGGATAGTATTTGAATTTGAACAAGTCTACTGAAAACGTTCATTTCTATTTTTGGACAAATAGATTCTTAGTGATTTTCGTAATATGATAGAAGAATATCATTATTTTTGCCTGTGTACAAGTCTTTTTTTTAAATATACAAAAATAAATAAGGAAATTTCTTACAGCCACTTACTTTCCTTTTAAATTTTGAAAAAACTCATCCCTTTGTTTTTATTCATCAGTATAAATTGATTCCTTCAGACCATCACTTCTTCATATACTTTTATTTTCTCTTTTACCTTTCTTTATTGGCCCCGATGTTGCTTTCTCCTCAACCCTGACTCTGACACAGAGTAATTCACGGATCGATCTGCACGGTCAGATCGTCATGGAGGTTGGAAGAGGGCAGGGAGCCCCCTCCCGGGGGGTCTCAGGGGGCGGAGCCCCCGAACCAAATTTTTTTGATATCGACTTTTTGCAAATCTCGTTTGTACGTGCTCGAGAAGTTTCGTTTGTGTTTGTAATTGATGTGGTTTTTAGATCTAGAAACATTAGGCATCATTCGATGTCGGTGAACGGGAGTCTACTGATGATGGCGAAGCTGGTACGAGGATTGTGACTCGTTATCGCAGTCTTTTATTAGAAGACTACGATTATGGTTACACTTCTTTTATTAATTGAAAATTAGGGCGTTTTGCGGGACTACGATTGTAACGCCCCGATCCTGGCGGATACGGAGACATTACTGCAACGTATATACGCAAGTCAGAAGTACCTTCACGTATATACGCTAAGCATCAGTACAGGCAAGAATCAGAGTACGGAAGCAAGTGGTGCATTATACATTCCAACACATGAGTACAATTACAGAGTTATCACCAGATGTGATAAATATTACAATAATATTACATCACCAGATAGGCGCAATTGCGGGAATACAAGGGGTGTACAAGAATGAACAGTATAAAAGGCACTCACGAGTTTACTAAAGGAAAACTCGAGAGGCACACAGGGGGCCTGGAAGGATGTAGTTCTGAACAGTCTGCTGGAGATCCACGCTACCGCTGCGCTACTCTGATCAGCAACAGGGAGAGTCCACACGCTCCAAGCTCCAAAACCTGGACATGAGAATCCAGGGGAGTCAAATGATACTCCCCAGGCGAGTGGTGGTACAAAAGCCAAGTGGCGAGCAAGGATGAGCACAAGTGTGTATACAGGTATAGCAGGTATGAACAGGTATAACATAATCATCATAAAAACAGGAAATCCGATATAAAATCGAGTATGAGTAATTCTGATTGTATAGGCTTTGATTACGACTCCGTGAGACTAGTACATCGAAGGAATAATCCAAATAAGGAAACCCTCATCTATATACCTTTATCTCATATCATCGTAATCCAAGTACATACAACCCGAATTATAAAGTGGTCGTAACAGGAACACATATCAGGCATAACAGGAGTACATAACGGGAGTCATAACAGGAGTCCATAACAGGAGTCTTATATTATTATTACTCGTCTGACCCATATATCTCGGTATGTGTCCTGGTGTACAGTCCAACACACATACATCCATATATAAGCAAGCCGAGGGTTGTTAACGGAAGCAGATGGAGAACTGATAGAGCTTCTTATAGTAGTTCCCATACACCTGGGACCAGCTTGGAGGCCCTAAGTCCCCCTAACACGAATCTCCTGTGGCCCAAAGTCCCACTAACACGTACCGCCATGATTTTTATATTCCTTTACTATAAGCAAGATATCATTCCGGCATCCATCACTTCCTCCCATTCCGCGTGCAAGTGGTCCATTTTATGGCTTATCACGATTATCAGATTACGGGAATAACTGGACATAACAGGAATAGCCCTACAGATTCAAGAGGTGGCCCCCACAGATTCAAGAGGTGGCCCCCACCGTGGATGGTGTGGCACTTTGTGCTGTGTGGCACTTTGTTCTGAGGGGATGGATTCTAGAGGTGGCCCCCACAGATTCAAGAGGTGGCCCCCACCGAGTGGTGTGGCACTTTGTGCTGTGTGGCACTTAGTTCCATTCAGGATAACAAGGCAGGATTCCCGTAATTGTAATAATCACAAGTCAAGTATTAATATAACAGGGGTGCATAACAGGCATAACAGGAGGCAGGTAACCAATCATGTCAAGAGGTTGATATTAGTCCGGTGACAAGTCATGTCATAACAAGGGGTCTTGCCAAGTGGTAACATGTCAGGTGTTAGATGATAACACATCAGTTGTCATGTGATATACATGTGTTAAAAGGTATCATGTAATGACAAGTAGTATAAACAGGAGACAGGCATTAGCATGTAGTAAAGCAGTAGCTGAGCACAACCAAGCGGAGCTGAGCAAGCTGGAATACAGACAGCAAACAGGATTTATCCCTGGAGCGTCTGGCAAGGTTACCGGGACAACTCGGCTTGAAGTGCGAGTAGGAAATCCGGCAGCATCCCGCCTAGACGATTCTAGAGGTAAAGCACTGAACGCTGGTCATGATAACCAGGCGAAGCCGAAGACCTGACGGTCCCAATCACTTCCCTTTCGGGACAGTGAGTGACCGGAGGCTGAAGACCGAGAGACCTGCCGGCCCCAATCACCTCTCTTTCGAGACAGTGAGCGACCGGAGGCTGCAAGCTGAGAGACCTGCAATGTTAGTATCACACGTCATAAAGCAGCAAGTATATCACATGAAATGGGAAAGCCAAGAATAAAGCGAGATCACTCGCATAATCAGTAGGAAGTCAAGAGGATAGCGAGAACACTCGCCTAAATCACGGAAAGCCGAAAAGGTCCGAAATCCATGGAACTCGGGACGCGCCATAATTATGAAAGGAGAGAGTGCACAGGAAGACGCGGGTTTTGGAAGTGAGACGCGAGGGTCGCAGACGCGGGGTTCGCGTCGCAAGATGCCTCAAACGCGAGGTCTGCGTTCAAGTGCGGACGCGAGGGAAACGCGGACGCGGACGTGGGTTCTGCGTCGCGTTAACACAAGAAGAACACAAACGCGGGAATCACAGACGCGGGTATCGCGTCGCGATGGTGTCATAAACGCGGGGTTCAAGTCCCGTGTCCATGAAGGAAATGCGGACGCGAGTATAAACTCTGCGTCACGCCAATACAGAAACGCGCGGAGCGCGTTAAGGGATTGCCCAGACGCGGGGTTGAGATCCGCGTTAGGAAAGTCTTGGCGAGGAAAATCACTCGCTGACAAGATTCCTTTGTTGCGCCCGACGAAGGGAAGTTCGGCCCCAATCCAAAAGGAGGGTACCGGCCCTAAGTCTTGCCAACGGAGGAGAACGCGGCTCCAATCTAAAAGGAGGGTACCGGCCCTAAGTCTTGCCAACGGAGGAGAACGCGGCTCCAATCCAAAAGGAGGGACCGGTCTTAGAGGAGATGGAGTGATGGTGGTTTGTGGAGGATTTTGATGGTGGTGGTATTTTTGGAGAAGGTAAAGGAGAAGGTGGAAGCTTTGGAGTTTGTGGTGGTTTCCATGGAGATGAAGGAGGAAGAAGATGAAGGTAAGGAGTTGGAGGAGTTGTAGTGGTGGTTGTTGTGGTGGAGATGAAGGAGGAGTTGGTGGAGGTTACGGCTTTGGTGAAGAGAAAGAAGAGAAAATGAAGTGAAATGGAGAAGGAAAGGTATTTATAGGATTTGAGTTTGTAAAGTGATGCAAATAAATAAAGGAGAGGGGGTTTTTGCAAAATGGGGAGATGAGGTGACTCTCTTGGCCACTTGGCTTGTTGTGATGATGAGAGAGGAGTGGGGTGTCTTGGAAATGACATTTGGAAGAGAAGGAATTAATGAAGAGAGAGAAAAGAGGATATCATAATGGTGTTGCATACCATATAGGACAAAAGCAATAAAGGAGGAGAATCTTGCATTCCCTTCACTCAAAACGCAGCCCTCACCTGCGTTTGGGCCGAATGGGTTAAACGCAGGGATTAAGCCGCGTTTAGGGAAAGCCAAAAGCTGCGTTTCAAAGAGGAGAGAGAAAGTCATGATAATGGATGGGATTTGATCTGAAGTGCATTAAATGCGGAATGGGGAGGATCTTCACAATAAATGCGGAATCCCAGGTTGGTGAGATTCGCGTTGGGGAAGAAGAGAGAAAGTGGGAAAAGACAGAGTGGAATATACGGGACAATCTCCTCGGTAACTGGGAAAACACCGGAAAGGCCCAAAAATAAAGTAATCCGGAAAGCTTCCCAAAAATTCTTAAAAATCATAAATATTATAAAATGATTTTTGGTGAAATCGGTTTTCAAAGATTCAATCTCATTTTCAAGATAAAAATCCAGAAATCAACCGTCAATCTCGGTATACACCGGATTGGCCGGATTTTGATAAAATCTGATAAATCCCAGAAATTGAATTTAGATAGAAAATATGATTTTAAGAAATAATGTCTAAAGGCACTTTTAGAAATTCCAAACCGTTTGTAAATTAAAATTCCGGGAATCGGTCAACGGTACTGGCCGACACCGGTTTTGAAGATTTTCAACATAATTCAGGAAAATTCCAGAAAATCATAGAAAATCTAGAATATTGGAAAACGATGTTTAAAACTGAAATCGGTCAAATCGGAATACCAGAATATCCAAATCGAGCAATACTCTAGGATCGGGCCCTCGGTTCAGACTAGGGCTGACTCCGAGTCCACAAACCCGAATCCAAGACAAAACAATCATATAGAGAATTCATAATACAAAACGAATACAAGAAGTAAATCGAAAAATACGGTCGAGAAATCTGAATACGCATCTAAGTACGTATTCTGGGAGCGGGGTGTTACAGCGATCATTGTCGCAATTCTTATATAGGCTAAGAAATTGTGTTTTTGCGAGAAATGCAATCAATAAAGACTAAAAAATAAATCATTTTTTTGTGAGGACAACGATCATGGTCGCACTCCTAATAAAGAAGACTGTGATCATGGTCGCAGTCTTATAAAGACTTAGAAACATGACATTTTTGTGAGGAATACCATCATGGTCGTAGTCCTAATATAGACTTATAAATAGAGTATTTTTGTAAGGACTGCGATCGTAGTCGCAGTCTTTTATATACCAGCAGTCCGCATTTTCGAAGTGGTTCGATTTTTTGAAGCGATTACTGCAGGGTATTTGTGTCTTTTGCGGATGAGGAGCGCTTATGCGCTTGACACGTGGGCACACCTGGTTGATTAAAAAAAAGAGGTAATTGTAGCAAATTAAATTGTGAAGCTGAGTTTTTTCTTAATTACGGGAGCTATAGCGAAATCCCCCAATAAATAATAAGGTGCAAATTCTTTTGTATTCTTCACGGACAAATTGATTTGTGGCACACGCTGCATCACCTGGTATGTAAGTCTGAGGATTATCTCTCATTTTGTGCTCATTCTACCAATTACGTATGTTTTCTTGCAATGTTTCAAAGGACGAATTTGGTGTTTTACATATATTTAAATACAATAGAATATTAAGGATGAGTTTGGAGGTATGGAAGCAATCATTATGTAATTTTTTTGCATGGATTTAAAAAAAAAATTAGTCCTGAAAAAAAATTTAAATTATTTCTTGAAAAACAAGGGACTATGAAATCTCCTAAAAATTATGACACTGAAATATTCAAATTTCATAATTCTCTTTTATGTGTATATGATTGTGTTTCCTACTTTAACTATAGTGTTTCAAATCAAACAATTATTCAAACACCTGATGAATATTAAGATCTTTTGCTATAACTTTGACTTCTTCCACTATTAGCATTTGAGATATGAAAGTCACTGAACATAAAAATCTGGAATCGCCAGGGGTGGATCTCACTCCATACATGATGCAGAACTTGTCATATGAGTAGTATAAACTTGTATAATTGGATAGTAGAAATAAAAATAAAAAAAATTAGAAAAGGGTAATTGAGTTTCCTATACTAAAAAGAAAAGAAAAAAAATAAATCAAACTAATTATTATTTTTTAATAATTTTTCTTAAACATCTATGTTGTGCTACGACAACAACCAGAAGAGGAATCCCTGAATCTCCCAAGCACGAAGAACAATTCTCAAAACAGCACAAATATCACAAACCAGAGAAAACACACGCAAACAACGATCTAACGAGGTTCGGCCTCAATGCCTACGTCCCTGGGGCAATCAAGAGAAAGTTTATTACTTTGGAAGATCGATTACAATACTAGCAGCACCTCTGATCTCAAGAGAGCTCCAGATTTTTCAACATTTCTCCACCTCGGTGAAGATTCTTTCAAATCTGAGCCGAACTGTCCATCTACTCGAAAGCAACTGCACCAATGTGGTTGCCTACGTACCCTGCCCAAGGGATCAAGCCTTCCGTAGTTCATCCAAATGAGCTTCAGCAAGCTCAAGCTACCTGAAGGACATGGAGCAAAGCTTTGCAATGTGCAAATTTGACTCCCGACACCACCTTAGTAAGCATGTCGGCGGGGTTTTTCCGATGTGTGAATCTTCAACAGTTCAATATCACCCTCCTCCAGAATCTCCCGAAGGAAATGGTACCTGGCGTCGATATGCTTCGTCCTTGCATGATAGACCTGGTTCCTGGCCATGTAAATGGCGCTCATACTGTCACAGTTAATCTTCAGCAGATTCTGTTCCACGCCCAAGTCATCAAGCAACCCTTGAAGCCAGATTGCCTCCTTCATGGCCTCTGTCATAGCCATATACTCAGCCTCTGTGGTCGACAATGCGACGGTAGATAGCAGTGTGGAGCGCCAACTCACCGGTGCCTGAGAGAATGTAAAGACATCCCGTTGTCGACCGGCGCTTGTCAAAGTCACCTACATAGTCTGAATCAACATACCCTATGCACTCTTGCTTTCCCATGGAATCCTTCTCAAATACTATACCTACATCAATTGTTCCTTTGATGTACCTCAAGATCCACTTCACAGCCTCCCAATGACCCTGTCCCGGATCATGCATATATCTGCTCACCATGGAGACGGCCTGTGATAGATCTGGTCTCGTACACACCATAGCGTACATTAAGCTACCAACTACACTGGCATATGGAACGTGAGACATATACTCACGTTCTTGAACACTCTTCGGAGACATCTTTGCAGACAATTTGAAGTGAGGAGCCATAGGTGTACTTACAGACTTTGTATCCTTGCCGATATTGAACCTCGTAGTACCTTCTTCAAATAGCCCTGCTGAGTCAAGCTCACCCTGCCAACTCCTCTGTCTCTAGTGATCTCCATGCCCAACACCTTCCTAACTTCACCAAGGTCCTTCATCTCAAACTCTGAAGATAGATCCCTCTTCAAAGCATCAATAGCAGATCTCGACCTCGAAGCAATCAACATATCATCTACATACAGAAGTAGATAGGTATATTCACCTGACGGTAGCTTGTTGTAGTACACACATGGGTCATAGTGGCTACGTGTGTACTTCTTTCTTCTGATGAAGCTATCGAACCGCTTGTACCACTGTCTAGGAGACTGCTTCAGTCCGTACAACGGACTTCTTCAGCTTGCATACTAATTCTTCCTTCCCTGCAGTCTTGAACCCTGTAGGCTGAGTCATGTAGATCTCCTCCTCTAGATCGCCGTGGAGAAAGGCGGTCTTCACATCGAGTTGGTCAAGGTCCAACTCATACTGCGCCACTAAAGCCAAAAGAATACGACTTGAAGAATGTTTAACTACAGGAGAGAATACCTCATTATAGTGAATTCCTTCCCTCTGAGCATAGCCTTTGGCGACCAACCGGGCATTATAGCGCACCGAATCTTCTTGGAGAGATCCTTGCTTCTTAGCATACACCCACTTGCAGCCTATAACCTTCTTCCCTTTGGGCAACTTGGTGAGTTCCCATGTGTCGTTCTTGTAGAGAGATTGTATCTCTTCATTCATGGCTTCTTTCCACATCCTCGATTCCGAACTGATCTCAGCTTCTCTGAAAGTAGGTGGAATAGCCTCCTCAACAACTAGAAGTGCATACGCTACGACCATATCAGTAGTGAGCCAACTGGTCTCCTAGTGTTCCTCCTTGATCTTTCAACTACAGTAGGGTCAGGAACATTACCCATGACCTGTTCTTGACCCTGTTCATCATCTTCAGCATCTTCTTCAACTGCTTGATCACTGCCCTGTGTCACCCTGGGAATGATCCTCAACGATACTGATTCCTCTAGAGATGGTGGATTTGCATCAATCTCCACCTGCCGCGATAGCTCCTTGGTCTTTCTGATCTCCACCTGCTGAGAGACCGTAGGCTTCATCAAAGAAGCCTCACCAAAAGTGACATCCCTGCTGAGTATGAACTTGTTGTCCGTTGGATCCAAATCTTGAACCCCTTGATTCCACGCTTGAAACCGACGAACACACCTTTCTTTGCCCTTGGGTCCAACTTATCATCTTTGACATGATAGTAGGCTGGACATCCGAAGACCCGTAGCAAATCATAATCAGCAGCTGCTTTTCCTGACCAAGCCTCAAGAGGAGTCTTCCCCCTTATCGCAGACGACGGCAACCTATTCACAAGGTAGCATGCATACGTCAAAGCTTCAGCCCAAAACTTCTTTGGCAGTCCTGCATTGGATAACATATACAGGACCTTCTCTAACAAGATGTAACACCCCATTCCCAGTATACGTGCACAGTCACGTATTCTGATTTTTGAGCATATTTTCTTCTATTATTATTATATTTATTTTCTACTATCCTTACTCATATAGCAGTACTGCATGACTTGACCTGTTTGGTATCCGGATTTGACTGATTTTAGTTTCAAATATTATTTTCTAATATTTTAGATTTTTCATGATTTTCTGGAAATTTTGGAATTAAAATGAAAATCTTCAAAACCGGTGTCGGCCAGTATCACTGGTTGATTCCAGGAATTTTAATTTGCAATTGGAATCAAATTTATGAATTCCGCCTTCACATTCCTACTTAGAATTATATTTTCTTCCTTCGGGCATTTTTGGGAAATTTCAGATTTTATCAAAAATCTAGCCTACCCGGTGTAGACACCGTTCACAGTAGATTCCAGGATTTTTATTTTGAAAATGGAATTGAATTTCTGAAAACCGATTCCACCAAAAATCGTTTTATAATATTTATGATTTTTGTGAATTTTTGGAAAGCTTTCCGAGATACTTCAATTTTTGGACCTTTCCGGAGTTCTCGGTATTTTCCCAGATACCGGGAAACTATTCAACTATTTCACTTCTCTCTTTTTCCATTTTTCTCTCTCCTTCTTCAAATGCGAGTTTTGCCAACTGGATCCATCATTAAATGCGGTGATCCTCTCCTTACTGCATTAAATGCGTATGGGCCAATTCAACTCAAGTCCAATCACCCATGCCCTTGTCCTTTTCTCTGAAACGCAGCCCCTTTGTATTTTCTACTGGACGCAGCATTGAACTCCCGCGTTTGGCTCTATATTTGCCTAAACGCAGCCTTGGGACATTGTGAACGCTGCACTCATTGGAGGGAAAGTAATGATGGCTCATTATTATATTATTTTCCCCTTCTATATATATATAACTTCTATCATCTCTCTCCTTCATTTTCTTCATTTCCTTTGTTTCCTGCAAGCTCCAACAGCAAGCTCACCACCACCAAGCTCTTGGCCGGCCACCACAACCCACCTTCTCCATTTTCTTTCCAACACCAAGCTCCACCAGCTCCTCCACCTTCTTCTCCTCCATCTCCTCCCCCATTTCCAACAACTACACCACCTCCTTCAACCTCTTTCACCAAGAGAATCTCAAAGAACCCACCTTCACCAAAAAGCTTCACCACCATCTCCACCACCACCTGCACCACCGTAGCCTCCGTCAAGCCTACCATCTTCACCTCCTCGTCGACCTCTTTCCGACGGACTATAGCTTCATTCCCCGCAACGCCATTTGCAAAATCTCGTTGTGCCATATTGAGTTGGACTTGCACCATCAACCTTTTGCCTTCTCTTGTGAGGACCGGTACCCTCCTTTGGATTGGGACCGCGTTTCTCTGCGTCGGACGCATTTTAGGCGAGTAATTCTACTCGCCAAGACTTGGATATTATTTCATATTTGTTAAGAAAACGCACCAGTTTCCTAAAAACGCACCAGTTTGCTGAAAACGCGCCAGTTTCCTAAAAACGCACCAGTTTCCTAAAAACGCACCAGTTTGCTGAAAACGCGCCAGTTTCCTAAAAACGCACCAGTTTCCTAAAAACGCACCAGTTTGCTGAAAACGCACCAGTTTCCTAAAAACGCACCAGTTTCCTAAAAACGCACCAGTTTCCTAAAAACGCACCAGTTTCCTGAAAACGCACCAGTTTGCTGAAAACGCACCAGTTTCCTAAAAACGCACCAGTTTCCTAAAAACGCACCAGTTTGCTGAAAACGCACCAGTTTCCTAAAAACGCACCAGTTTCCTAAAAACGCACCAGTTTGCTGAAAACGCACCAGTTTCCTGAAAACGCACCAGTTTCCTGAAAACGCACCAGTTTTCTGAAAACGCACCAGTTTCCTGAAAACGCACCACTTTTCTGAAAACGCACCACTTTTCTGAAAACGCACCACTTTCTTGAAACGTGCCACTTTCTGAGACGCGACCCAACCGAACGCAGCCTTCTTAAGTCGATTTGACCCTTTACTATAATCGACCAACTCCTTCTCTAAGTCGACTGATTTCTCACCCTAGTCGACTAATCTTGATTAATTGTTATGGTTAATTACTTCTTTGATTATGAACATTATCTTTGGGTCATTTATTATATATCGCTATTTGCAAGACTTGTCACTTGATGAATATCACCTCTTATCATGCTATCTATTAACATAAGGCATGATACACTTGACCTTCATAATTATCACGATAACGGGAATGATGACCTGACATCTTGATAGAACAACTGTACTCCTGATATACCTATATTCATGACGTTCCTGACTTGTTCTTGCTCATTCCCGGAATCTGATAAATCATCTAATAAATCATAAAGTAAGACAACTTGCATCGGGTCGGGGGAAATACGCGGCTATCAATATGTGTTCGTGTTTACAGTGGTATTAGGTATGTTGTGCAACTAAATTTCCGGTCTGACCTGTGGGCCTCCAGGCGACCGAGGGGAGTGCTGGCTCCCTTATTCCTGGTACCATCATGATAAGGGCATACAATAAGTCCCTCCTGTTAGCCTTGCGGCAGGTTCCGTCCACCAAGCAACGGAACATCCTGGGCCGTGGTCCCGGGTATGCACGGGACCCACTGTAAACATAGTTCGTTGATACCCCCGCTGGTTTCCAATAACAACCTTGCCTTACTCGGATATGGATCTATGTGTGCTGGGACGCTAGTTCACATAGCTAGATATCAGAGTAGGACGAGCAATAATAATGATAATAATAATAAAAGACGTTAACTGTGGTTGTTGTATGCGCTTGGATTACGGCGACATGAGATGAAGGTATATAGATGAGGGTTTCCTTGTTTGGATTATCCCCTCGAAGTACTGGTCTCATGAGGCCGTAACTTAAGCCTATGCAATACCCTTTCGTTTATAACATGCTATGCTCCTTTTACTTGCTGGCTGATTATTCTTGTTATTGCACCAACTCTCATGCTCTTACTTCTTATGCCACTCGGCTGTTACCTGATCACTTGTTTGGGAGGTCCTGACTCCCTTGAATTTGTATGTTCAGGTTCCGGACCTTGGATTGAGGTGGAACCTTCTGTGGAGGACCAGGCTTTCCTTTCCGAACAGGCTGATTAGTCTCGGTTGCTGTCATCCCAGACTTTCCTTTTGGCTCGCGGGACCTTTCTTCAGCTCGTGAGCATCTTTGTAATTATCTTGTAAATAGTACTTTTGAGTTTGGCTGTGATATATGATGCATGCGATATGTAAATATATGTCACATTCTGTGATAACCTTGTACCTTGTACTTCTTATGTTGGCATATGAAAGGACGCTACGCTTTGTCGTACTCTGATTCTTGCTTGTACTGATGCTTAGCGTATATACGTAAGGGTATTTCTGACCTGCGTATGTACGTCGCAGTGACGTCCCCGTAGCCTCTGGACCGGGGCGTTACAGGTTGGTATCAGAGCCTAGGCTCTCACACCTATAGTACAATCAAGCAGCAAATTAATGTAATTTGCCATTGTCAACTACAATGTACAAGTTATCTTGTCCTTCTTGATTCCTTTCCTTGTGTCCTAAAATCCTTTCATCTTTCCAGTTTCCAGTCTCCTTTTTACCAACATAAGTATGGATAGAAGGACGGGTCGTAGCAACTCCGGGCAAGCATCAAATGGACCCGCGGGAGAGAATGTTGAGATTCTGAGGGTTATCCAGACTATGATGGAAAATCAGCAACAGCAGACGGAACTCCTTCGGCAAGAGTTAGTAACTCCCAAGGAACAAAGGCCGGGGAATGTATCAGACTTCAGGCGGTTGCAACCGGCGATATTCACGGGAGAAGATAAACCACTAGATGCTGAGCAATGGCTGATTGACACCACAGATCTGTTGAACGCAGCCCGGGTCCCAAAAGAAAATCAAGTGGAGGTCGCCAAGATTCAACTAAAGGATGTAACCAGGACCTGGTGGCTAGCTGAAGAAGCAAGACTGGAGAAACCTGTCACTTGGGACCAGTTTTCTCAAAGCTTCTATAGTAGATTTTTCCCTGCCACCGCCCAGAAAGAAATGGAAGAACAGTTCATCCGACTTCAGCAGTGGAACCGGTCTGTGGATGAGTATGCCGCTGAGTTCTTGAGGCTGAGCCGCTTCGCTTCATATATGGTAGCTGATGAAGAGAAGCGAGCAAGTAGATTCCAACAGGGTTTGCGAATGGACATTCAGATCCTCTTGATGCCCCAGCAGCTGAAAACGTATTCCCAAGTCCTCACCATAGCTCGGGAAGTTGAGCGAGGACTGGAGAAAGGGAAGACTAACATGATGGGGAACCAGGCCATGAAAAGGCCATTTCCACAAGCAGGGAGAGGAGGTCCATATAGAGCGGCGAGAGTTCCGCCAATGAGACAACCATTTCGGCGAGCCCCCTTTCAGACAACCCAACCATTTCCCGTTTGTAACTATTGCCAGAAACCAGGTCACTCCCGACAGAATTGCCGTAGGGCAAATGGGTTATGCCTGGCATGTGGTTCCCATGATCATTCAGTAGAAGTCTGCCCCCACAAGAGAATGGGAATAGCCAACCAAGTACTACCAGCACTTCCAGGACCAGATGGACAGAGGAACCAGGGATCGATGGTTAGGAGAGCTCTTCCCTCCCCCACAGCAAGTAAACCGCCCAGTCCAGAGGGGAGTTAGAGCTGCAGCAGGTCGTGGAAGAGGACGAGCCTACAACCTGACAGCGGAAGAGGCCGAAACTTCTGGAGAAGTGGTAACAGGTAAGATCAGGGTACACTCGAAACCTGTTCTTGCTCTCTTTGATTCGGGTGCATCTCATTGTTACATATCTGATCGTTTTGTTGCCTTGCATTATATACCTGTTCGAACTTTAGACCACCAATGGGAGATTAGTACAGGGAATGGAGTAGTCGTATCTACTAAGGTTTGTATTGATTGCCCTGTAGAACTCTGTAACAGAACCTTGGCCATAGATATGCTCGTACTAGATACTAGAGGGTACGACATAATCTTAGGCATGACATGGCTCAGCAGATACCATGCGGTCATTGATTGCCGAAACAAGAAGGTCATTTTCAAGATGCCGCTTCAGCCTGAGTTCCAATTTGAAGGAGAACACAAACCTGTCAAGGAAAAAGCACAGATGACTGCTGGTGAGATTCAGAAAAAGAGAGTACCAGTTTGGAATGAGTTTCCAGAAGTATTTAAGGAAATCTCAGGACTTCCACCTGATAGGGTAATTGAGTTCTCCATTGATACCCTTCCAGGTACAGTTCCGATATCCAAAGCTCCATATAGAATGGCACCCACAGAGTTGGAGATTTTAAAGAAACAGCTACAAGAATACTCTGACAAAGGATTGATTAGACCAAGTGCTTCACCATGGGGAGCTCCAGTGCTATTGGCCAACAAGAAGGACGGTGGTAAGCGGTTGTGTATAGACTACAGAGAATTAAACAAAGTTACCATCAAGAATAAGTACCCCTTACCAAGAATTGATGATCTGTTTGATCAGCTTCATGGAGCTCGTGTATTTTCAAAGTTGGATTTGCAATCAGGTTATCATCAGCTAAAGGTAAAGAAAGAAGATGTTCCCAAGACAGCATTCAGGACCCGTTATGGCCATTATGAGTTTCTAGTTATGCCCTTCGGAGTCACCAATGCCCCTGCAGTTTTCATGGATTTGATGAACAGAGTGTTCTCATCATATTTGGATCAATTTGTGGTTGTTTTCATAGACGACATCTTGATTTACTCGAAGAACGACAGGGAACATGCAGACCACTTGAGATTAGTATTACAGACTCTCCAACAGGAACAACTTCATGCTAAGCAAAGCAAGTGTGAATTCTGGTTAAATAGTGTGGCCTTCCTTGGACACATAATTCAGAAGAAGGAATTTCAGTAGACCCCAGTAAAATTCAGGCAGTAAAAGACTGGCCAATTCCAAGGACAGTAACAGAAGTTAAGAGTTTTATTGGACTAGCCGGATATTATAGGCGCTTTGTCCAGGATTTTTCTAAGATTGCAGCCCCGTTAACAAAGCTCACCCGGAAAGGAGAAAAATATATATGGACCGAGGAATGTGCTGCAGCGTTTGAGCAATTAAAGGAGAGACTCATTACAGCTCCAGTTTTGAAGACTCCCTCAGGAAGAGGAGGGATGGTTATATACAGCGATGCATCCGGGAAAGGTCTAGGATGCGTATTAATGCAACATGGTCATGTCATAGCTTATGCATCCAGGCAACTGAAGCCACATGAGCGGAATTACCCAACTCATGACTTAGAGCTGGCGGCGGTAATATTCGCATTGAAGATCTGGAGGTATTATCTTCTTGGGGACAAAGTCTTGATCTACACTGATCACAAGAGCCTAAAGTATATTTTCACGCAGAAAGAATTGAACATGAGACAGCGTCGGTGGCTTGAACTAATGGCGGATTATGATATAGAATTACAATATCATCCGGGCAAAGTTAATACAGTACCAGATGCATTGAGCAGGAAGCCAGAAAATAAAATGCTAGTACAACTTACGCAACAGAAGGAGTTGATTCAGGACATCATAAAACTGGACTTAATGATAGTACAAGGAATTGATAAAACGGGACAGTTGATGACCTTTCAGATCCAGTCAACCCTGATGGATGAGATTAAAGAAGCTCAAAAAGAAGACCCCAGATTACAGAAATTCAGAGCTCAGATAGAAGCTGGATTGAGAACTGACCTCCGTATACATTCGGATAATGCCTTATATTTTGGTAATAGAATTTGTGTTCCCCAAGGAGAAGTCCGACAGAAAATTTTGGCAGAGGCACATAGTTCAGCCTATTCCATACACCCGGGAGGAAATAAAATGTATCAAGACTTGAAACAGAAGTTCTGGTGGAATGCCATGAAAAGGGAGATAGCCCAGCATGTGGCCAAGTGCTTAGTTTGCCAGCAGGTAAAGATAGAACATCAGAGAACAGCTGGACTTCTACAACCGTTGCCGATACCCGAGTGGAAGTGGGAACATATTACGATGGATTTTGTTACAGCTCTACCCCGCAGTCCTAAGGGTAACAATGCAGTATGGGTGATCGTTGACCGCCTCACAAAAGCAGCTCACTTTCTACCTTTCAGAGTAGGTCAGTCAACAGAAGTTCTTGCAGAAAAATATATGAAAGAAATTGTTCGTCTACATGGAGTTCCAGTTAGTATCGTGTCAGATAGAGACACGAGATTCCGATCACATTTTTGGGAAAGTCTCCAAGAAAATTTAGGAACTCGTCTGAAATTCAGTACTTCATATCACCCCCAGACAGACGGACAATCTGAACGGACTATCCAGATCCTTGAAGATATGTTACGAGCCTGCATGATAGAATTTAGAGGGTCATGGGAAGACTATCTTCATTTGGTAGAGTTCTCCTATAACAACAGCTATCAGGCTAGTATCAGAATGGCACCATTTGAGGCATTGTATGGCAGAAAATGCAGATCACCGATATGTTGGGATGAAGTCGGCGAAAGAAGACTTATGGGGCCAGACATTCTAGTTCAGACAACAGATAAAGTCCGAATTATCAGAGATCATCTCCGGGCAGCGCAGAGCCGACAAAAGAATTGGGCAGACACAAATAGAAGACCATTAGAATTCAGAACAGGTGACCATGTATTTTTGAAGATATCACCCACCAAAGGGGTAATCGGATTCGGTACTCGTGGAAAAACTCAGTCCCAGGTACATCGGCCCATTCGAAATTTTGGATCGCGTGGGAGAGGTGGCTTATCGATTGGCACTACCGCCATCTTTGGAAGGAGTACACAATGTATTCCATGTATCACAGTTAAGGAAGTATGTCAAGGATGAGAGTCACATTCTGGATCACTCCGAACTGGAACTACAGCCTGATCTGTCTTACGAAGAACAACCGATGGCCATCCTGGACAAAAGTGTTAAGACTCTGAAGAATAAGGCCATACCATTAGTATTGGTTTCTTGGAATAGGCACGCACCAGGAGAGGCTACATGGGAACGGGAGGACGTTATTCGTGAGCGTTACCCTCAACTATTTTCAGCTTAGTTGGTAAAACCCTTTCTTCCTATTTTTCTCTACCGTCATCTTCCCCTTCCTGAAATTTCGAGGACGAAATTTTTTGTAAGGTGGATAGATTGTAACACCCCATTCCCAGTATACGTGCACAGTCACGTATTCTGATTTTTGAGCATATTTTCTTCTATTATTATTATATTTATTTTCTACTATCCTTACTCATATAGCAGTACTGCATGACTTGACCTGTTTGGTATCCGGATTTGACTGATTTTAGTTTCAAATATTATTTTCTAATATTTTAGATTTTTCATGATTTTCTGGAATATTTTGGAATTAAAATGAAAATCTTCAAAACCGGTGTCGGCCAGTATCACTGGTTGATTCCAGGAATTTTAATTTGCAATTGGAATCAAATTTATGAATTCCGCCTTCACATTCCTACTTAGAATTATATTTTCTTCCTTCGGGCATTTTTTGGGAAATTTCAGATTTTATCAAAAATCTAGCCTACCCGGTGTAGACACCGTTCACAGTAGATTCCAGGATTTTTATTTTAAAAATGGAATTGAATTTCTGAAAATCGATTCCACCAAAAATCGTTTTATAATATTTATGATTTTTGTGAATTTTTGGAAAGCTTTCCGAGATACTTCAATTTTTGGATCTTTCCGGAGTTCTCGGTATTTTCCCAGATACCGGGAAACTATTCAACTATTTCACTTCTCTCTTTTTCCATTTTTCTCTCTCCTTCTTCAAACGCGAGTTTTGCCAACTGGATCCATCATTAAATGCGGTGATCCTCTCCTTACTGCATTAAATGCGTATGGGCCAATTCAACTCAAGTCCAATCACCCATGCCCTTGTCCTTTTTCTCTGAAACGCAGCCCCTTTGCATTTTCTACTGGACGCAGCATTGAACTCCCGCGTTTGGCTCTATATTTGCCTAAACGCAGCCTTGGGACATTGTGAACGCTGCACTCATTGGAGGGAAAGTAATGATGGCTCATTATTATATTATTTTCCCCTTCTATATATATATAACTTCTATCATCTCTCTCCTTCATTTTCTTCATTTCCTTTGTTTCCTGCAAGCTCCAACAGCAAGCTCACCACCACCAAGCTCTTGGCCGGCCACCACAACCCACCTTCTCCATTTTCTTTCCAACACCAAGCTCCACCAGCTCCTCCACCTTCTTCTCCTCCATCTCCTCCCCCATTTCCAACAACTACACCACCTCCTTCAACCTCTTTCACCAAGAGAATCTCAAAGAACCCACCTTCACCAAAAAGCTTCACCACCATCTCCACCACCACCTGCACCACCGTAGCCTCCGTCAAGCCTACCATCTTCACCTCCTCGTCGACCCCTTTCCGACGGACTATAGCTTCATTCCCCGCAACGCCATTTGCAAAATCTCGTTGTGCCATATTGAGTTGGACTTGCACCATCAACCTTTTGCCTTCTCTTGTGAGGACCGGTACCCTCCTTTGGATTGGGACCGCGTTTCTCTGCGTCGGACGCATTTTAGGCGAGTAATTCTACTCGCCAAGACTTGGATATTATTTCATATTTGTTAAGAAAACGCACCAGTTTCCTAAAAACGCACCAGTTTGCTGAAAACGCACCAGTTTCTTAAAAACGCACCAGTTTCCTAAAAACGCACCAGTTTCCTAAAAACGCACCAGTTTCCTAAAAACGCACCAGTTTGCTGAATACGCACCAGTTTCCTAAAAACGCACCAGTTTGCTGAAAATGCACCAGTTTCCTAAAAACGCACCAGTTTCCTAAAAACGCACCAGTTTGCTAAAACGCACCAGTTTCCTAAAAACGCACCAGTTTCCTAAAAACGCACCAGTTTGCTGAAAACGCACCAGTTTGCTGAAAACGCACCAGTTTCCTAAAAACGCACCAGTTTCCTGAAAACGCACCAGTTTCCTGAAAACGCACCAGTTTCCTGAAAACGCACCAGTTTCCTGAAAACGCACCAGTTTCCTGAAAACGCACCAGTTTCCTGAAAACGCACCACTTTTCTGAAAACGCACCACTTTTCTGAAAACGCACCACTTTCTTGAAACGTGCCACTTTCTGAGACGCGACCCAACCGAACGCAGCCTTCTTAAGTCGATTTGACCCTTTACTATTGTTTTCCATTATGTTTGCAAAGGGGAAAACTTACAAATAAAAAGTTTGAGGAGCTAAATTATAAGTATTCTTAAAAAAAGATTACAAGTAGATCTCCTCAGAGATTCTGGAGAAGTGTGCCGATAGGAGTCTGGTCAGCGCGCGACCACTTTGTCCCTTTGACGATGCGAGCGATGAGATTCCCTTCTCGCCTGGTTCCGGGAATCAGAGAATAGAGAGTTGGTAGAACCCTCTTGCTGCTTCTCAAAATCGCCTCCAATTAGGAATTCCTTCTCGCCTGGTTCCGGAGATTCCTTGAGAAGAAGAACGATGATAGGGCATCAACACCCTAGATAGAGAAAGCAATTCTCTAAAAGGTCTCTGAATTCGAGAACGCACGATGCGTTATGAAGAAGCCTCTGTTGAAGAAGCTGATTGATCGGCCCTTGTGATCAGAAGGCGGTTGATAGCTCCTTCCTCTGCGATCCCCCCTTCTCTCTGTACCCCTGGCGGGTTATTTATAGGGAGAGCAAGGGTATAATCGTCCCCTTGAAGATATGGAAACAGGTTGAACTGAATCTGTTTGAATCTGGAAAGTAGCCTTGCTGCGAGGCTAGAATAGCTTCTGCGGAGCTAGAAAATGGCAAGTCGGTTGATCTTTCCGATTTGTTATGATCCTTTCCATATCGTTGAAGGATTTTCCCTGATCCTCTTACTCGTTTCAAGAGAGTCAAGAGATTGTGGCAATCACCTGCCATATTTGAATCCCGATTGGATTTGATTTGCTTGGATCTGATCTCATCAGGAGATTTGATTGGTCAAAGGTTGACCATAGCAGGCTGATGGCGGAGCTGCCCGCTTTGAAGCTCATAGCGGAGCTAGAGGCAATTCCTGGCGAAGTCCGAAAAGAGGCTTTTCGGCGAAGCTGTCAGTTAGCTTCCTGGCGATGCTCTGGATGATGTTAGCCTCTCAAACGAGGCTATCTCCTTGGGCTAATGTAATGCTATATGCTAGCATTTTAGACCTGCTGAGGTCTGTTTAGAAACAATCCGGGTTCACTGTTCTGCTTGCTGGATCAGTGGGGTCCGAGCTGCTTTCTTGTCCCTTAGAGGTGGGTGGAAACTGGTCTTCAGCTTGTCTGTCACTTGTCTTTTGTAAATGTCAACAAGTTTAGACATCGTTCGGACCAATGAGAATCTTGTCTTTTTTAAGTGTCAACAACTATAATCGACCAACTCCTTCTCTAAGTCGACTGATTTCTCACCCTAGTCGACTAATCTTGATTAATTGTTATGGTTAATTACTTCTTTGATTATGAACATTATCTTTGGGTCATTTATTATATATCGCTATTTGCAAGACTTGTCACTTGATGAATATCACCTCTTATCATGCTATCTATTAACATAAGGCATGATACACTTGACCTTCATAATTATCACGATAACGGGAATGATGACCTGACATCTTGATAGAACAACTGTACTCCTGATATACCTATATTCATGACGTTCCTGACTTGTTCTTGCTCATTCCCGGAATCTGATAAATCATCTAATAAATCATAAAGTAAGACAACTTGCATCGGGTCGGGGGAAATACACGGCTATCAATATGTGTTCGTGTTTACAGTGGTATTAGGTATGTTGTGCAACTAAATTTCCGGTCTGACCTGTGGGCCTCCAGGCGACCGAGGGGAGTGCTGGCTCCCTTATTCCTGGTACCATCATGATAAGGGCATACAATAAGTCCCTCCTGTTAGCCTTGCGGCAGGTTCCGTCCACCAAGCAACGGAACATCCTGGGCCGTGGTCCCGGGTATGCACGGGACCCACTGTAAACATAGTTCGTTGATACCCCCGCTGGTTTCCAATAACAACCTTGCCTTACTCGGATATGGATCTATGTGTGCTGGGACGCTAGTTCACATAGCTAGATATCAGAGTAGGACGAGCAATAATAATGATAATAATAATAAAAGACGTTAACTGTGGTTGTTGTATGCGCTTGGATTACGGCGACATGAGATGAAGGTATATAGATGAGGGTTTCCTTGTTTGGATTATCCCCTCGAAGTACTGGTCTCATGAGGCCGTAACTTAAGCCTATGCAATACCCTTTCGTTTATAACATGCTATGCTCCTTTTACTTGCTGGCTGATTATTCTTGTTATTGCACCAACTCTCATGCTCTTACTTCTTATGCCACTCGGCTGTTACCTGATCACTTGTTTGGGAGGTCCTGACTCCCTTGAATTTGTATGTTCAGGTTCCGGACCTTGGATTGAGGTGGAACCTTCTGTGGAGGACCAGGCTTTCCTTTCCGAATAGGCTGATTAGTCTCGGTTGCTGTCATCCCAGACTTTCCTTTTGGCTCGCGGGACCTTTCTTCAGCTCGTGAGCATCTTTGTAATTATCTTGTAAATCGTACTTTTGAGTTTGGCTGTGATATATGATGCATGCGATATGTAAATATATGTCACATTCTGTGATAACCTTGTACCTTGTACTTCTTATGTTGGCATATGAAAGGACGCTACGCTTTGTCGTACTCTGATTCTTGCTTGTACTGATGCTTAGCGTATATACGTAAGGGTATTTCTGACCTGCGTATGTACGTCGCAGTGACGTCCCCGTAGCCTCTGGACCGGGGCGTTACACAAGATCATGTTCATCCTCTCTGCTACCCCATTTTGTTGCGGAGTCTCTCGTACGGCGAAGTGTCTCTCTATGCCCTCATCAAAGCATAGTTGTAGGAAAGGATCCGATTTGTACTCTCCTCCATTATCTGAACGGAGGACCTTGATCTTCCTTCCCGTGCTTCTCTCCAAGTTCACCTTCCACTTCACGAACAGTTCTAGGACTCCTCCTTTGTGTCGCATGGTGTACACCGAACAGCGCCAAGAAAATCATCAATAAATGACACAAAATAATGGTTACCTCCAATCGATGCAGCCTTGGTAGGTCCCCAGACATCCGTGTGAACATAGTCAAGAATCCCCTCGATGCAATGTGATGCTGTGCCGAACTTCACCTTGGTCTTCTTGCCGATGATACATTGCTCACAGAAATCCATCTTGCAGGTTTCGGCACCCTTCAGCAACCATTGCCTCGCAAGAGCTTGCATTGACTTCTCTCCTGCATGTCCCAGCCGCATGTGCCACAGCCTGGTTGAATCCTCCTCTGAACTGGTAGAAGCCGCCACTTGCCCTATCACCGTACTACCCTTCAAGTAGTATAGGTTGTTCCGGCGATTGGCCTTCAACACCACCATCGAACCTTTTGTCATTCTAAGGACTCCTTCCTTAATAGACACCCCAAGGCCCAATGACTCCAAAGCTCCTACGGAAATCAGGTTTCTCTTCAACTGAGGTACATACCTCACTTCCTTCAGCTCCCTCACCATCCCATCGAACATTCTAATTGGAATTGTACCAACACCCTCCATGATGCACGGATGATCATCGCCCATGACAACCGAACACCCCTCCAGCTTCTCAAAACTGGTAAACCAGTCCCGATTAGGGCATACATGGTATGTTGCACCTGTATCCATGATCCACTCGTTTTCACCTGAGTAGCCTATGATGGGGTTAGTAACTGAAAATGAGAACACCGACGAATCTGAGTCTGATCCATCTGCCTGTGATTTACTGCTTGGAGTGTTAACCACCTTTGCTAGATTTGCCTCAGATTTTGATTCCTTCTTCTTTCCCTTGAACTTCGGACAGTCCACCTTCCAGTGCCCTATCTCTCTGCAGAAAGTACACTGATTCCTTTTGAGATCCCTAAACCCTGGCCTGGACTTTGATCTTCCTCTCACCTCCTTGCCCTTCCTTGATGAACCCCTGCCTCTTACTTCTAGTGCCTCCGCCGATGAGCTTGACTGAGAAGGATGTCTCTCCTTTCTCCTCGTCTCATAACTTGTCAGTGTAGACGACACCTCATGGTAGTCCAGAGTCTACCTACCATTGATAAAGGTTAGAGTGAATGTCTCATACTCCTTCTCCGGGAGTGAGTTCAGGAAGATGATCGCCTTGTCTTCCTCTTCTACCATGACATCCACGTTCACCGAATCTGTAAGAAGCTTCGTGTATCGGTTGATGTGCTCATTCACTGTGCTCCCCTTCTTCATCTGAAACCTGTACAGCTTACTCTTAAGCTGCAATCTTGACTCGACACTCTTCGTCAGATATTTCTTCTCAAGGGTTTCCCACAGATGCTTTGCCGACGTCTCATGTTGTGCAAGATATTTTATGTCTTGCGATAAACATGAACGAATCAACCCACACGCTGACCTGTTCATCTTTGCCCACTCTTCATCAGTGGTCGTGCTTCTCTTCTTCTCTAGAAGGAGAGTATCTTCGAGGTTCGATGCATTCAGGGCATCCATAACCTCACATCTCCACATCCCGAAATTATTTGTGCTATTGAACTTTACCACGTCAATCCTCGGATGAGGATTCTTGGTCTTAATCGAAGCAATTTCTTCTACCATCTAGATTACTTGATCCTCTATCTATGCGGAAAAACAACCAACTGGAAATAGATCACTACTTCGATAAAAAATTGGATTTTTACCTTTTTCCCGAAATCCTAGATTGAGTTTCTCACCGGATCTACTCCACCAACGATTCCTTGAGCACTCCTTGCGTCCTTCTGAGATTGACACACGATCCCACGAACACAACTACCTCTGATCTGAGATCGACACACGATCTCCACCGAATCAGATCCTGAAGCCCTCCGAATCTCCAGGAAAATCCCAAGCGAAACCTGGGAAGCTCTGATACCACTTGTTGTGCTACGACAACAACCAGAAGAGAAATCTCTGAATCTCCCAAGTACGAAGAACAATTCTCAAAACAGTACAAATATCACAAACCAGAGAAAACACACGCAAACAACGATCTAACGAGGTTCGGCCTCAATGCCTACGTCCCCCGGGCAATCAAGAGAGAGTTTATTACTTTGGAAGATCGATTACAATACTAGCAGCACCTCTGATCTCAAGAGAGCTCCAGATTTTCCAACAATCTATCCATGCTTTTAGTTCATAAGCAGTGTTTAGTTTTCCCATGTATTTGCATAATGCTAAAAATTTCATAGCTACTGGTAGTATAACGCGGCAATAAAATTTATCTTATAATCTAAAAGCTACCAATATTTTTTAAGAGAAAAAAAAACATAATGCAATTTTTCTTTGCGGGGATTTCGTTTTAGCCACCAAAATCAAACCATAATAAGAAGAAAACTCACTCGCATAATTTTATTCACTTCAACCACCTATTTTTTTAAAACAAGAATGTATGTCGATATGAGACAAAAATACCCCTAAGTAATCGGTTCAAAAAAATGGACCACTTTGAAAATACCTTATTTTTCGCAGTCCTCGCAAAAAGATCGCAGTATAGAGGTCGCAGCCATCATAAAATGATCGAAGTAATAGAGGATTGTAATTATAATCACAGTCCTTACAAAAATATTTTATTTTGGGGACTACAACTATGATCGTAGGCCTCAAAAAATGATCGCAGCCCTATTTCTCAGAACTGTGATCATGATCGCACTCCTCACAAAATGCACTATTTATGAGGACTGCAACTATGATCGCAATCTTCACAAAAATGTCATATTTTTGAATCTATAACGGATTGCGACCATGATCGCAACCATGTTTATTAGGACTACGATCATGATCACAATATTCACAAAAATGTTTTATATTTGAGTTTTTGTGAGAACTGTGACCATGATCGTAATCCTAAAAGACGACTGCAATAGTCGCATTCCTCACAAAATATTCTATTTTTGAGTTTTTGTGAGGATTACGATCATGAATCGCAGTCATCTTTATAGGACTGCGACTAAGATCGGAGTCCTAATAAAGCGATCATGAGCACAGTCCTCACAAAATGTCCTATTTCTGAGTCAGTTTTCACAGAAGATTGCGATCATGAGTCACAGTCCTCATATCAGCATCACCGTCATCGGTAGACTCCCGTCTACTGACATCGAATGATCCTTAATGCCTTTCAGATCTAAACACAAACAACTCATTTTAAGCACGAATAAATAAGATCTGTAAAAGATCGACCCAAAAAAAAATCGAAGGGCTCCGTCCCGGGGAGGGGGACTCCTTGCCCCCTTCCAACCCCCACAGTGACCTGACAGCGCAAGTCGACCCGCGATTAAATCTGCGACACGGCTAAAGTTGAGAGGAGAGCAACTTCGGCGGTGACGGAAAAGATAAAATAAAAATATAGAAAGAAGTTCATATGTTAAACCCACTGGCAGGCCCAGCAGATCCGGCTCTCCAATTCTGCGGGTTACATTCGCCAATAGATATTTTGGAAGATCGATAGGAACGTGCGGCCCAACTCACTGTTTTCTTCCTTAGGACCAAAGCCGAACCCATGTAAATACAGCTCCACCAGCTCGGAAAACAAAGAACGAAAGAAATAATAATTATAATATTGTTGATGCCGAAAGCAAGTGAAATAACAACCGCCACCATGTGAAAGCTGCACCTAATAACTTATATTTTACTACCTTTTTCGTTTTATTCTGTCTTTTCTCTCACATGAGACTCATCACCGTGAGGGATTCGGTTCATGTGTGTGAGCCACACACACAATAAGAGGGCCAATCACATGTTGACACGTGGATTGAAACTCCTATTATCTCTTATAATATGTGTGTGAGGCCAACACACATAATATATTATAAGAGTTTCAATCCACGTGTCAATGTGTGATTAGCCCTCTTATTGTATGTATGTGTGACTCACACACATGAACCGAACCCTCAGGGTGAGCACCATGAAAGAAAATTTAGCTCGACGGAATAAAACTAAGCCCCAACATCGCGTCGTCAGTGGGATAAACTTGTCCCTTCCTTTTTTGTTCGCTTCTCTGTTCTGGGGCTTGAGCCATTTCAATTGCCGAACAAACAAAAAAATGAAAACTTTTTTAGTATAAGTTTGGCACCTCATAAGAATAATTGATAGTTGCATGTGGAGCTGGCCATGCATGTATGAAGTTTAACAAGCTAAATCTGTATCTGCAACTGGCAACCAACGCCCTGCTGGAAAGTTGCTATTTTCTCGAAATTTGTGGGCCAATGATTTTTTTCCAATATAGTGTGTTCGTTTGATAGAAAATCCGTGAGAAAAATACCAAAAAATTGACAGTGCCAGGGTCAATTTTTCCCTCGAGGATTTTTGATTTTGTCATAAACTCATTTTGAGCTTCTCTTGCCAAACAAGCCCTAATCAGCGTTCCCTTGCTGCCAGAAAACAGTAATAATCTCATTGCCACTGGACATTAGAAAGAGTTCAGCTCTGATGCTTCTTAATTAATTTTCCTCGACTATATATTATTGTATGCTTGGATTAGTCTAATTCCACTACTAATCTTGAGAAAAGCTAAAGAAAGCTGCAAAACATATTAGCAGCTATGCACTCAGCTAGCAGCCTAATTAATGAATGTTTTATTCTTAATTAGCGTGTGACCTGGAGATCAGTCTTTAAAGAGCGGTCGTCAGACATTGACAGTGTCAAGTCCATTTCGGCGTCTAATAATTTCGAGCGTAAAGACCCAAAAAAAAAAAAAAAAAAACTCTTGAGGAAATTTTCAAGTGTTGAGGTCGGCGGATCGAAATTGCTCCCTTTCTAATTTCTAAAGATTATCTTTTGTGGCCTTCTTAAAAATTTCATGATTAGTAATAGTATATTTACTATTGAAATGCTAATTGAAAACCAGATAGAACTGTCTGCAGATCTATAAAGTTCTTATTTAAAAGTAAAACCCGAAATTCTTATCAGGTCGAGTTCATAGATGAACTTTTGTAACACCCTAATCTGCTAACACCTGTATAGTACAGATATTCTGATTTATTTTGATCTACAAATTGAGTTTTGGTAAACACGTATTTTATCTAAATGTTAATTATAGTATTGATAAATTTTTAAATGTATTAAAATAATTATATACACTTGATAATATTTTAAAAATACCACTAATTATGTCAAAACCAAATACTGAAATCATATCAACAAATCATTTTTTTTGATTTATTTATATTGACAAAATTATTTTTAATTAATAAATATTTCTATAAAGTCAACTATTAATTTATTATACTAGCGGATATTTTTATAAACAAAAGAAATATTTAAAATAATAAAATATAAATGTGTGCATATTAATGATATAATTTTTTATATGAATAATAATACTCGTTCGTAAATTTTATTGAATAATATATATATTTATGCATTAACACCAATTTTTTGAGAAAATATAATTTTAAAATAAATAATTATGATTTATATAATTTTTAAAGAAAAAAAGTATAATTATATTGCTTTAAATATAATTTATATAATTTCTAGAAGAAATCTTTTTCTTCTTCTTTTTCTTTAAATTTTGTTTCTTTTCTCTTTTTCTTTTTCTTTTTCTTCTCTGGTTTCTTCTCCTCTCTTCTCCACTTTTCTCCCCTCCATCGACTTCATTTCCTCCACCTCTCTCTCATATAAATCTTTCTCTTTACCTCTTTACCTCTTTAACTCTCTCTCTCATTGTCTCATTTTCTCTAGCTCTCTCTTACTCTCCCTCACTCACTCATCCTTTCCCTCTCTTTCCCCGAGGACCAAGTCACCGCTACCATTCCGACAAGGCCCAGCCGCCAGCACCTCTCGTCTGCTCTCTCTTTCTCTCTCTTTTTCCCACTTCTCACTACCCTATCTCTCTTTTTTCTTTTCACCTTCTCCTTCTCCTCCTCTCTGCTCACGGCCACCCCCGCCCAAAACGACCGTGATTGGTAGTGAAAAATGCATTTTTTATCATAACATTTACCATCACATTTTCATATTTATTCATTTAATTCTGCACATTTATTAATATTTTGTGATTTATTGTGTGCAGGCCTCGAGTTCTTATTTTTATAAGAAATAAAGCTTAATGAAGCCCAAAACCCCATATCCAAGCCCAAGTCCAAGCCCAGGTGTAAAAGTGCAAATACCAAATGTCAAAAGTGCAAATACATAAGGGCCAAAGTTGCAAATACAAAGAAGAGGGAAGGATAGACTTCTATTCAACCCTAAATGCTTGCAGGAAAGAGTTTAAAGATAAATTCGGATTCAGACTGTACATGTTTAGTATTCAGATCATAACTTTTGCTACAGATATGCAAATCCGATGATTCAAAATGCTCCAGAAAGAAGACTTGAAGCCCTACAACTCTTATGTTGATCAAACTTTCCAATTCAGTCCGTAGATAAGCCAATTTTGGCGATCAACAGGATAATAAATTACAGGACAGATTTGATTTGAACTTCTATGGATAAGTGCCACAAGTCTGGAGATAACATTTTTTGGGAGAGTTGTACTAGGACTCTACATCTTCCAACTCCTATAAATACCCCTGCAGATGCAACACAGAAAGCGTCCAGCGAAGAGCCAAGAGCCAAAAGCTAGGGTTTAGGTTTTTCTTCTAGGTTAGATTTTATGTTCGTTTTTCTTTTATAAAATCTGTAACTGAGAGTGGAGGAAGCTTTCATGGAGGAAGGAGTCTATGTTTGTACTGAGGTGACAGCGGTGTAAGCCAACTCTTCTTCTATTGTTAATGAAATCTGCTTGAGGTTTGTCTTTTTTATTATTCTTGTTTTATTTCTTCGTGTTTTATTCTTGTATTTCTCTGTTCCTGTTTTCTTCCATTGTTTTTCTCTAAATGCCTTGTGAACAATGAGACCCAATTGCATTGAGACTGCCTAACCAAAGAAGAACCCTTGATGGCTTATGGCGATGAACATCCTATACGCCATACTTGCAAGTCTTCCAAGAAAAGGTAAATCATCGCACGGATCAAAGGTAAGCAGGCTGAAGAGGTTTGTACGTGTTATAAGTTTTTCTTTCTTTCCTTCTCTAGTTTAGATCACCATCCACATCTTTCCATATTCTTTCTCACAACTCATTGTAAATACCACTTTTCATTGTAAATATCGTTGTGACTAACAAAATAATTAAAAAAGATAAATTTTTAGGGATAACTTACAAACGCTTCCATCGCTAGTCCCTCCCTGAGGATCACGGCCCGCATAGCCTTGCTACCGCGGATTCGAATTGAACACTTGCACACCTTTAATTCTTAATCTAATATTTCATATTTTGTGTGCAGGTAAAAGTTCAATCAAAATTTTGGCGCCGTTGCCGGGGAGGGACGGTAAGTTTATCTCTAAATAAAAAAAAAAATTAACTAATTATTCTTTTATTCTTTTCTGTTTGCAGGTTTGGAGAACAGGAAACAGCAGCAGAAGTGGACATATAGCAACTCTGTGCCTCTGCCCTCGAAGGCAGAGCAGCAGAGCCTGCTACTTTGCCGCAGAAACGCGGCAATAGCCGCGGATCCGCGGCAATAGCAGTGAATTACTAACTGCAGTTTTTTGCAGGGTGCTTCAAATTAAAAATACTGCTTTCTGTTCTGTTCTGATTTGTTCTGTGATATACCTGTATACTGCTAATTAATTCAACAGTAAATTATTTGTTGTTAAAAAATAAAAATTGATTAGACGTTTGCATATTAGGCACGTGTCTTTTCAATTACTTTATTTTTACTGTTGAAGAGTGCTGGAGCAAGGTACGTACGCATTGCATGTAGAATAGGACTCATCTCTTGGTTGATTTTCTGCTTTGAGTGAATCTTATCTATTTATCTTGTACACTTGCACTAATTCATCTTAAGGGCATAACCCATTAACAAGATAAGGTGGGGATTTCATCACCCTTCCTTAGCCCAAAAATCATATCCCAAGCACTCACTAACCCAAGACTAACTTAAAAATTAGTAGACGTTGGCCCTAGGGACATCTCGGACTCAATAGGAGATTATCCTAAGGGGGAACAGTGCTGGAAGTTGACTCTTGTCAAATCAGTGTCTAGGAAAGGGATTGAGGGCCGAAAACCCGAAGATTGGTGGTTATTTAATTAAGGAACGTCTTTGACGGAAAACCTCCCACCACTCTTGCCCTGACCTGGCTGATTAACTTGCGGTCAAAGTCTGCACCCTACCTCCCGTGGACAGTCTAACCAGTTAGGAGTCGTCTAGGTCATAGGTCTACCCTAACTTAGGTTAGAATTTTTCTTTTTTTGTTTGTTTATTTGTTTTTTTTGTTTGTGTTGGTGTGATATGGCATATAGTAATAATTCCAATTTTAATCCATATTACACACCTAACTATTATTCGGATATTACCAACCCGGCATATCATAACTTTGACCAATCTAGTGTGCCGGAATGGTCTTATCCGAATGAATATAGCCCACACCCCCCATCTTATGACTATAATTTCCATAATAATTTCAACTCGTTACAGAGTTTATGGGGTTTCGAGTCCCCCGAGTCTAATTCTCGACCAAATTGTCCTCCATATCCATCTAGTCCACATTCTTCCCAAGATTCATACTCAGATCCACCCATTCAGAATAGAAATCCATCTATCTTGGAAATGATGAGTATGAATGAGTCCAAGCAAAAATCACCATCAATTTTAGACATGATGATGCGTGAGTCCACCGACTCACAACTTCATCACGATTACCCGTCCTATTTTCAAGTCCAATCAGAACATGATGCACCTATCGACTATGAAGGGATGCTTGCCGCCATGAATCAGGCTAGATTAGCCCATGATCATGACCTAGATTTGATGGTTGAATCTTTACGTTCTCACCGTTCGGCCATTTCTGCTTTCATTGACCACTCGATTAGAGCCGACGAACTAAGTTGCTTTGGACAACAAGATTCTATTTCAGTGCCATCATTTGAACTTGCCGAAACTCCAATTCTTGATAATTTGGCAAGTTTTTCCTTTCATGAATTAGAACTTGAACATGAATATGATCATGATCTTCAACTTGATGATTCAATTTTATTTCCTGATCCAATAATGACTCCAGTGTCTCCACCTGATTTCACTTTTCCCGAGTCAACATTGGATCCTATTCCAATTCATTATGAAATTGAATCACCCATTTTAGATGATCATATTGAACTTGACCTAGATTCTCACAATCTCTTTACTTCTGAAACTGATTGTACAATTCTGACGGAAGATGTTGACCTTAGTTTTGAAGAATTGTATGGCGATGAGCTAGAATTCCTTAATATTGGAAGTAAAGAGATATCACTCATATTAGGTCACATTTCATTGTGGGAAGAAGATTGTGGACTTGAGTTTCAATTTCTTGACTTGGACTCAATTCTTGAACCTAGCCCGACTCCTGAGCCCTTACTTGATTTGAGCATCTTCCTTGAGTCGGTATTCGTTCCCGTACCTATAATGTCCAAGTCAATAATTCCATCTTTTCATACTCCATTTTGGGACAAGGAGGTTGAGACAATTAACTCTGAAATTTATTATGAAATTTGGAAATTTGATAGGGTGGAAATTCTAAAAATTGATTATACATATATTTTAATGGGTTATGTAAGGAAAATTTCTGGTGGGTTCCACCAAATTATATGTTATCTTGATTGGGTAGCAACGCTTGGCCCAATTAGACCACCTCCGGAACCACCACCTTAAGGTAACTTCCGCCTTCCCTTGTTCTGTTTCATGCATATATGCATTCATTCATACATTGAGGACAATGCATGAGATAAGTGTGGGGGTGGGCTTTACTAACATACTAACATAAGTAGACACTAACAAAAATTGCTAATAAAAAAAATTTTTAAAAAAAATATTATAAAAAGGACAATATTTTGACTTATCTTTTGAAAGAAATTTAAGTTAATCTTAAGAATTAGGAAAATCATGATTAGGATTTCTAAAAACTTAGTCAAAATAAATAAATTGTTGAATTTTTAGGTATAGGAGGAGAAATTGAATAAGTAGTTAGTCTTGATTTTTACCTTAATAAAATTTGCATACCAAATGCATATCTAGGATTCTAAGACAAAGACCTTGTGCCTCATAAAAAAAAAAGAAAAAAAAAAGAAAAAAAATTCACCAATTACGCTGATACATGTGCCTCAAGAAGCATAAGTATTCATGCCTAAAGGTGAGTAAATAAAATAAAGTCCTTAGTTTTGGGGCCTAGTTCACTCGAATTTGAGTCCGCGGGTGTTTTCTCACCTGGTGCCCTAAAGCCAACCGGTTTGGGAGTCATCGACTTTAAATTCGCTACATGGGTGGATTAGAAAGCCTAATAAAACTAAGAATATGAGATATGTATTAACACATCTAAGAGTCAATTAGTTAGGTATGAGGGCCTCAAGAAGCCTTGATGCTTACACGAAAGGAAATTAGATGAGTTATACATATTAAAAAAAAAGGAAGAAAAAAAATTAAAGAGGCATGAGAGTCCAAGTTAAGGAATTCCTAGCCAAGTTACAAGGATGCATATGATTTTTGGTAACGAAAAAGACTATATTAGAAGTTCAATTTTGACCCTTACCTAAAATGGATAACAATTTACTTTATAAAGACTAAGTTTAAAGAATGAATAAAAATGAGGATCCTAAAAACTTATAGACTACTTAGTCTCTTCAATAATAATTCAAATATTTTCTTTTTATTGATTTTGTGGGTGTAATCCGCTGAAAACCCTCACGAGACAACACTCGTCCTCTAGGGTAACCTAGAGGTTTAACGGCTTGTTGCACGTGCTAAGTGCAACCGTGATTCCTACGAAAGTGAGTTAGGTTAGATTAATTTTTCTTTTTCTTTGTTTTTACTCGAGGACGAGCAAAAAGATAAGTGTGGGGGTGTGATTGGTAGTGAAAAATGCATTTTTATCATAACATTTACCATCACATTTTCATATTTATTCATTTAATTCTGCACATTTATTAATATTTTGTGATTTATTGTGTGCAGGCCTCGAGTTCTTATTTTTATAAGAAATAAAACTTAATGAAGCCCAAAACCCCATATCCAAGCCCAAGTCCAAGCCCAGGTGTAAAAGTGTAAATACCAAATGTCAAAAGTGCAAATACATAAGGGCCAAAGTTGCAAATACAAAGAAGAGGGAAGGATAGACTTCTATTCAACCCTAAATGCTTGCAGGAAAGAGTTAAAAGATAAATTCGGATTCAGACTGTACATGTTTAGTATTCAGATCATAACTTTTACTACAGATATGCAAATCCGATGATTCAAAATGCTCCAGAAAGAAGACTTGAAGCCCTACAACTCTTATGTTGATCAAACTTTCCAATTCAGTCCGTAGATAAGCCAATTTTGGAGATCAACAGGATAATAAATTACAGGACAGATTTGATTTGAACTTCTATGGATAAGTGCCACGAGTCTGGAGATAAGATTTTTTTGGGAGAGTTGTACTAGGACTCTACATCTTCCAACTCCTATAAATACCCCTGCAGATGCAACACAGAAAGCGTCCAGCGAAGAGCCAAGAGCCAAAAGCTAGGGTTTAGGTTTTTCTTCTAGGTTAGATTTTATGTTCGTTTTTCTTTTGTAAAATCTGTAACTGAGAGTGGAGGAAGCTTTCATGGAGGAAGGAGTCTATGCTTGTACTGAGGTGACAGCGGTGTAAGCCAACTCTTCTTCTATTGTTAATGAAATCTGCTTGAGGTTTGTCTTTTTTATTATTCTTGTTTTATTTCTTCGTGTTTTATTCTTGTATTTCTCTGTTCCTGTTTTCTTCCATTGTTTTTCTCTAAATGCCTTGTGAACAATGAGACCCAATTGCATTGAGACTGCCTAACCAAAGAAGAACCCTTGATGGCTTATGGCGATGAACATCCTATACGCCATACTTGCAAGTCTTCCAAGAAAAGGTAAATCATCGCACGGATCAAAGGTAAGCAGGCTGAAGAGGTTTGTACGTGTTATAAGTTTTTCTTTCTTTCCTTCTCTAGTTTAGATCACCATCCACATCTTTCCATATTCTTTCCCACAACTCATTGTAAATACCACTTTTCATTGTAAATATCATTGTGACTAACAAAATAATTAAAAAAGATAAATTTTTAGGGATAACTTACAAACGCTTCCATCGCTAGTCCCTCCCTGAGGATCACGACCTGCATAGCCTTGCTACCGCGGATTCGAATTGAACACTTGCACACCTTTAATTCTTAATCTAATATTTCATATTTTGTGTGCAGGTAAAAGTTCAATCAGACCGCCACGAACCACCACCATCGTCTTCTTCTTCCTCCTCCTCTTCTTCCTCCTCTTTTCTCATTTTCTCTCTTTTTATCTCTCATCTCTCTCACATTCGTGCCGTCAGCGTCGCGCCAGCAGCGCCGTCGCCTGGCCAGGGCTGCCGACGTCGCGCCCAACCTCACCATCGCCCTCCTCGCTTCCTCCTCCTCCTCGCTCCTCTCTCTCTCTCCCCCCCTTTATCTCTCTTCTTTCTTATTGGATTCAACCCGAACCCAATTCAGTTGTGATTTAAGTCAATTGGGTTTGAACCAATATGGAGACCAGACTCATTTCCCCCTAAATAATTATATATAAAGATTAGTTAGATAATGTTACTAGAAACACTGTAACAAACATTATTATACTGGAGACATGTTTTTGATTTCGAAAATTAATGTTATATTGCATGCACATTTATGTATCTTGTTTCATGATCATGAATACTCCTAGTTGGTTATTCTTGTATTGTTATTACTCGAATTCTCCTGAATCCTGTTACTTGAATATTCTTGCATTCATGTTATATGGATTCACTTGTATACATGCTCTGATTGTTCATGTATTTGTGTTGCATGGATTACTGTTATTCGAATAATCTTGTATCGTTGTTACATGAATATTTCCTGAATATAGTTACCTTACTGTTCCTGTATCATTGTTATTGATATAACATCTTATCACCTGGTTATGTTAACAACTGATATATGATGTGCGCAACTAAGTGCCACATTGAGCTAAGTACTCTACAGAGTAAAGTGACACAGCATATACAGGCGTGGTGGGGACCACCTTTAGAATCCGTGGGAGTCACCTCTAGAATCTCACATATCCTGGATTTCATGTCTCATGTTATCTTGTTTACTGATATAGACATTACTTGTGTCCTGATATCCTGGTATATGCTATGAGCACGATTATTGTTTATGATTTACTGTATAGTTTAAATATGATAAATATAAAACGAGGTTGGAAGAAACTGAACGGTTGACTAGATCTTATTAGATGAATATTTTGAATCCATATTAGTCTCACTGTTAGGGACGTGATAGTGCTAGTTACCGCTTGTATATAACCCATTGAGCTTCTTGTTTCCAGATTCCATTTTCTGTCCTAGTGGACGTCCTTGGTGTCAGCATTCAAGGGCCTGTTTAAGATCGTAATTTCGGGTATGCAAGGGATACACCCACTCGATTAGAGCTCCTCGACCTTTGAGTTTTCAATTAACATAATAAAATGACATAAATAATGATGATGACAGGAACGCATGTTATTTGATCACTCTTTCGTTCGGATAATGGTACATGTATATCATGTTCGGATGAGTTTCTATTGGGGTATGAGCTCTAGTATAGACTGTCAGTTGTATGGAATACTAAAAGAAAATGATTAAAATATCAGGCGATACTAATTATTATTATTGTATAGTTATAGTATATTGCTCGATATCTGCATGATATTTTGTCTATTTATACTGTGTTAAGCTTCCTGATTTCTTGTTTGCTAGCATGTTACTATGCATGTATACTCTGCACTCTGTATATTCTCTATAGACACAGGAGCAAGACACACTGCTCTTGTACACTTACGAACGCTATAGCATATTTATTTCTGCTTAGTTCCTGGGTGACTATACATATTAATCACTGATATCGTTCATGCTATTGTTACTATTAGTTTAAATAATAAATGGGAAAATATATGTTAGTCACACAAATTGACTTCAATATTGTTTTATTCATTTATTGTATGTGGTTATATTTGTAACACTGTCCAAACATATTAATTGATATTAATGTCATAAAACCAAAATAATAATTATAATATGTATATCGATTGTTAGTATAATTAAATTGTATTATTGTTAACAAATCATGTACTATTTGTCATTGTGATTGTTATACTATTAATAGTATACTATTACTTCGTTCATTTTACCACTCACTAAGTTGCTTTCTGACGACCTTGAGGTTGCTCACTCAGATTGGAGCTTAAAGATATCGTAGTACTTTACGGGATATTAGCAAGAAACTCGCTATTTTTATTACTCGTATATATCTTTATTATTTTGTCTCTACTTCCTTATATGTCCATATTTCCATATCTATCATGCCACTGATACTTTTGCAGGTATTCTTGTACTTATTTAAGTTGAAATTTTTGTGCATATTGTGTTTATTTCTTGCACTGATGCGTAGTGCATATATGTGTAGGTGTTCTCCTCGTGTATATACATCGCCGACTAATTTCTGTTAACATTGATTAGTCTTTGTTTATATTAATTAGTCAACTAGTCTGATTTACTTGTCGACTAGACTGCTAATATATCAACTTGATAGTTTCCGGTTACATTGATTAGTCAACTAGTCTGATCTATTAGTCGACTAGACTACTGATATATCAACTTGATAGTCCCACTCTACATTGACTAGTCGACTAATCGACTAGACTACTTCTTCAGTAACTAATTAGCTTTTGTTTACATCTATTAGTCGATTAATATAAAGGAAGTCAACTAGGCTGCTTCTATACACATTGGTTAGTCTCTGCTTATGCCTATTAGTTGACTGGTCTCTAGGCTGTGTATGTGATGAATGATTGACCGTTATTATTACCATAAAATTAAAGTGAAATTGAAATACATGAAAATAATTGGGTGTATTTTTGCAAGTGATGAAGAGAGTGTATGCGGTGGCGTGAGATGATGGTATATCAGGTAATGTGGTGATAAATTAATAGGCAATGTTAGCATTGCTACCTATTCGTGACAGAAAGAGAGTGCTTGAATGATACTTTTCTTCTCATTCGTAGCAGAAGGGGAGTGCTCGAATGAGAAACAATTGAGTTAGACTAATTCAATGATTCTCTAGGTTAACAAGATAAATGAAATTTATTGGTATTCCTGGATTATACTTGTTTTGTTTTACATGGATGCTAATGCTAAAATTTAATAATTTTTTATTTGACTTTGTACATTGAGTTATTGAGCTCACCCCGTTGTTATTTAACTCCTTTTTCATGGCATGACAAATGTAAGGACAAAACTTAAGGCCTCACGAGCCGTAAGAAAAGGCCGGAAGGAATATTGTTGGACACTTTTGTTATTCCTAATATGTATCTTTTGCATAAGCAGTAATAATACATGAGTTGCATATGTATATATGATTGCACGTTAGTGGATGGCAGTTAGCTTATGTAATCTAGTGTTGTATTCTAAATGAGTTGAACGCATGGAAATTAACACTCTTTTGAGGGGGGACTCTTGAGGAGAATGTTTACACGCACAAGCGCGCGCACATTATCCTGCGGAAAAATTGTGAATATGATATTGATAAATCTTTGAGTAAGCTAACGTGACTGTGATCATCCTTGAATTATATTTGCCCTATACAATTGATTAAATATGAGACCGTTACATTACATGTTAGTGATCCTTGAAAGAGGGTTAATGTACGTGCCTATGGGCCTCAATGTGTTAGTATTTGGAGTGCCTTCATGGAGAAGAATTCAGGTTCTGACAGTTTCCTAATACAGATATGTTTCATGTTTTGATTTGGATACAGGTTTCCTATTTCTCCGAAGCGATGGTGATTTGGTTGGAATTTGTGTTGGATTAGGATCATCCTATGTGCCTATATAAACCCCTTGGGGTGGTCTTTTGAAGGAGTTTCAAGAATTCAAGAGAATTTCAGATTTTTACCATTGAAAGTTGTCAGAGAGATATCTTCTTGTAACTCCTGTATTTTCTTCTCTGTTTTCATTAAAGATTTCTCCCCTCCTCTCCGTGAACGTAAGCACATTGCTAAACCATGTTAAATCTGGTATTTTTGGTTGTGTGGTGATTTAGTGTCAATTGTTTGCTAGTGGTAGATTGTCTACGCTTCCGCTTCCGTTGTCGAGTCTTCAACTCGGTATTTCTCTGTTGTTTGATCAATGATAGATCATCAACAATTGGTATCAGAGCGATGGCTAGCAAAATGATCACGACAACCAAGTTCAAGGTGGAGAAATTCGACGGGAAGTCCAATTTCCTGTTGTGAAAGATGCGAGTAACATCATTGCTCGTGAAGGAGGACGCACACAAGGCCCTGCTTGGTATTGAGAAGAAGCCATCGAAGATGGAAGATGATGAGTGAAACGACATCGAATTTCGTGTAAAGGCGACGATCATACTGTGCCTATCAGATGAGGTCCTTTGTGTAACATGATGAACGAGGAGACAACTGCTGGTCTTTGGTGTAGGCTGGAGAGCCTTTACATGATGAAGAGTTTGTCGAACAAGCTCTTCATGAAGAAACACTTATACAGCTTTCGGATGAAGGAAGATACGTCTATTTTACAACATCTCAATGATTTTAATAGAATTATAAGCGACTTGCTAGCTCTAGAGGTTAAGCAAGAAGAAGAAGACAAAGCTGTTCTGTTATTTTCTTCTCTTCCATCAAGTTATAATCACTTGGCAACCACATCATGTACGGTGAGGAGACCTTAGAGTTAGAAGATGTCAAGCAGATGCTTCAGAAAAACGAGCCGAGCTCCAGAACAACAAGCTGATGAAGAAGACAGATTCTATGGAGGAGGCCTTAAGATTGTTTGTCAAGGGCCAGAGGGGAAGATTAGAGAGTAGGGGAAAGAGATCCAGAGGCTTCTAGCAGCTTTTCTTGCTACTTTTGCAAGAAACCAAGGCACATAAGAAAATTATATGAAATATAAGGATATGTTGAAGAGGAAAGACGGCAAAGATTCTGATGGGACTAGTACTTGTAAAAAGTCAGACCAAGTCGGGGTTGTTGAAGAAGCAGACGAGGATTCATGTGATGTCTTGACAGTCAGGAAAAGGTAAATACTCAAATGCATGATTACTTGACTCAGGGTGCACAACCACATGTGCTCAAAAAGGAAGTGGTTCAGTACGTATAAGCCTTATAATGGAGGTTCTGTCCTGATGGGAAACGACGCCGTGTGTAATACTGTTGGCATCAGCAACATCCGTATGAGGATATTTGATGGATAGGCTCAAAAACTCACGAACGTTCGACACATTCCAGATTTAAAGAAGATTCTTCTCTCGTTGGAGCTTTGGAAGTTCGAGGGCATAAGTTTTCTAGTGCAGATGGATGAATTAAACGTACTAAAGGCTCCATGATGATGCTCAAATAATAACGAACAACAAATTTGTACAACTTGACAGGAAGCATTATTGTTGGTGATACTTCAGCAGCAATAGAGAAGGAGGATACTACAAGAGTTTGGCACATGCGTCTTGCACACATAAATGAGTAAGGTCTTCAAGCTCTACACAAAAGGAGTGCTTTACCAAGTATCAAATATTACAAACTTACTCTTTGTAAATTTTGCATTATTGGTAGGCAACGTAGAGTAGCTTGTTCTACATCTCAGCACAAGATAAAGAGCTTACTAGATCTTATACACACGGATGTGTGGGGGCCTTCACTAGTAGCATCCATTGGAGGTGCTAGTACAATGTTATTTTCATAAATGATTTTTAAAAAAAAATTGGGTATACTTCTTGAAGCAGAAATCGTAAGTATTTTAGAAGTTTAAGGAATGAAAAACTATTATGGAAACTCAGACGGGGCGGAAGGTGCAGGTCTTGAGGTCCGATAATATAGGCGAATACTCCTCCAAAGAATTCAAAATACTACTTAGCAAGAAAGGGCATCAAACGCCAGCTAAGTATTTCAGGGCGATCAGAACAAAACGAAATAGCAGAGCGCATGAATCGGACACTTATATAATGTGCCCGCAGTATTAGATTATATGCTAACAAGTCAGAAGGATTTTGGGCAGAGGCGGTGAATCACGCGAGTTATCTGGTAAACATGTCACCATCAACAACTATTGATCTTCAGATCTCAGAGGAGATATGGTGAGGAGAGCCTGTGGATTATTTAACCTTGCGAATTTTTGGTTTCCCGGTGTATAATTTGGTTGATAGTCAAAAAAGGAACAAACTGGAGTTCAAGTATAAGAAGTGTATCTTTATCATATTCACCAAAGGAGTCAAGGGTTTCAGACTTTGGGATCCCGAGAAAAGGAGCGCCTTTACTAACAGAGATGTGATCTTTGATGAAGAATCAATGTTGCAAGAAAACTCAGAGATAAGAGGATAAAGCGCAAGGTGAAACTTTAGATAGTGCAGCAGACACTCAGAAAAGGGGAGTTGAGTTCTCAGATGGTCCTAAAAGGTCCGAAGAGTCAGAAGAGGACTCCTCAGATTCAGATGAAGACAAACAGAAGGATATGCAAGAGCAATTTAGATCACTGAGGTGGTCAATTATGTTGGCCCAAAGGCCTTCCACCCTAGTTTTGATGATGATTAACTCATGTAGTTATGTTTAATAATATTCTTGTGTTTTTAGTCTCAGATCATTAATCAAGATATTAGTTGGTGATTGCTTCCAAAAGAGGTGTTTTAGAAGCTTTCACATGGTGATTCCAGGGATCAAGCATCAGGATCACACTTTGCCAAGCTCATGGATGGAGTTTTGGATCGAGTCTACTTGAAGATGGAAGATCGTCAAGAAGACTTAGGTATTCTAGTTAGTTTAGTGTGTTTAGATCCATTTGTAAAGCTTAGAATAGTTGATATGCTCAAGTGCACAACACACACAAGTTTTATGTTTGGATATTGGTTTTTCGGTTTTTAGTTTAACCGATATTTGTTTTCATGAATAGATTGATCAAAACAAGTTTACATGGTTTATATGTATAATAGATGTATTCTACTTATACATACATGCTTAAACATCTTAAACAAACTTATTTTGACTTTCCTATTCATGTATTGAAAAAACCAAGTTTGATAAAAATACATGTTTTGGTTTTTGGTAAAAATGTTAAGACACAAAAATAGTTCATATTGATTGATATTTGAGCTAAACTTTTTACCACATGTTTATATATCAATGCAAAATGATAAAACTATTTTTGGTGATTTTTAGAAGTGTTAAAAAAAATTTTAGAAAAATTTTAACTTATGTTTTTCTGCCCTGAACTGTGACTGACAGGCCAGGTCGGTCGACCGCATGGGTCGACCGCACCAAGGGCCGGTCGACCCGTGTGGTCGACCGACGTGCACAGAGCCGTGCACGTCTGGCAGACACAAGGGCGGTCGACCCTGACGGTCGACCTAACTGAGAGCAGTGCTCTCTGTTTATTTGGGTCGACCGGGCGGTCGACCGGGTTTGCCCAACGGTCACATTTTTGACCGTTGGCGGTCGACCGGGCGGCCGACCACCAAGCCTGTCAGGCTGCCACATCAGCCTAACGGCTAGTTTTGTTTTGGGGCTATAAATACCCCAACTCTTGGGCTGTTTTGATAAGATTTTTAGAGCTGATTTTCTCCCATTCTCTGGTTTAAAAAGAAGTTTTTAAAAGAGTTTAAAGAGCAAAAAGATTCATCTTGTTTGTTTTTAAGTGTTTTGTTATTTTCAAAGAAAAAAGTTTTTGGGAATTGGTTTCTTGCCCTTCATTTCCATATCAATTTGGTATTTTTCCCAAGAGTTTTTCTTTGATCAAAACACTTATTTTTCCACACTTGAGCTATCTTCTATCCTAATCTATTTAGGATCATTTGTTTTGTGGAAAAAGAGAAAAAGAAAGATTGAGTTTGTGGTCTTTGGAACCACTTGTTGTAAACACCCTTGTTCTTGTTGTATCCCTCTTTGGTAGAGGTTGATCGGGTGATTGGTTTGCTCCCTCTTTGGTAGAGGTTGAGGATTGTGGTTTGCTCTCTCTAGTGAGAGGTGGAGTTTGGTTTGTAACCCTCTTCGGTAGAGGCGTTGGTTGTTGTTTGGCTACGGGCCTACCCCTCTTGTGTGAGGTGGTGTTTATATTGAGAGAGGAGTTTGGTACTCCTTGTGTTGTAACAAATCCTCTTCGGTAGAGGTTCCCTCGGTGGGAGATAGTGGATTGAAAATCCTACACGGTGGTGTAGGCGGGGATGTAGAGCTGGGTGCTCGAATCTCGAAACATATCTTGTTGTTAGCGTTTGATCCATTGTCTCTCTAACCCTCTCTCTCTATTTGTGTTGTGCATAGCATCATCATTCATTATTCATATCATACATTGCTTGCATTGTGCCTTGCATATTTCATATTGCTATATCTTGTATATGCTTGGTTGTTTGTGTGTGCCTCACTTATACTTAACCACAAGAGCTTCACATAGCACCTCAACCCATTCAAGGGGAATCTAGAGGAGTTAGTCCAGAGCCCTTCACGGGGAATTCGGCTACACTTGTGTGTTGTATTAAGTGAGTTGCAAAATTTGCATTAGCTTCCGCATTTAGCGCATTTAGTTTCTAGATTAGCAAGTACACCTATTCACCCCCCCTCTAGGTGTCCTTTTCAAATTAGAGTTACGGTGCCACCAATAAGGTATAGCTGGGAAGATGATCATGTCTTTTTCGCATTAGTAACAGAAACATGAGAGCCTGACAATTACATGGAAGCGATCGAGGCAGATGGCCACGGTAAGTGGATTACATCCATGGAGTAAGAGTTGGAGTCTTGAGATAGAAATCAAACATGGACATTAATCGATCTTCCAAAGGACCCAAGGCAATATGTTGCAGATGGTTCTTTCGCGAGAAGGACAATGAGCAGTACAAAGCAAGGTTAGTTGCCAAAGGATATACTCAGAATGAGGGTATTGACTACAATAAGATTTTTCTCTCCTGTAGTCAAGCATACATCTATTCGGATGTTATTGGCGATAGTTATTCAGTTTGATTTAGAGTTAGAGCAGATAAATGTTAAAACAGCATTTTCTGCAAAGGTGAGCTGGAGGAGAAGATATTTATGAAGCAACCTGAAGGTTATGTTCAGAAAGGTAAAGAAAATAATGTGTGTCTTCTAAAGAAGTCTCTCTAAGGATTTAAGCAGTCTTCCAGGCACTGGTATAAACAGTTCAACTCTTTCATGATCAAGGCCAGATACAACCGATGTGAGTATGATGTTGTATCTATTTTAAGCAGAGTGATGATCCGACATATTTGCTGTTATATATGGATGATATACTGATTGCTGCGAGAAACAAGACACGTATTTAGAAGCTTAAAACTCAACTCAAGAAGGAATTTGACATGAAGGATTTGGGAGAAGGCAAGAAGATCTTAGATATGGAGATCACTCGAGACAAAGGTTCAGGCAGACTTTGGCTATCCTAGGAGAATTATATTCTCAAGGTGTTGGAGAGATTCAACATGATAGAAGCACGACCACTCACCACTCCTTTGACAGTTCACTTCAAATTATCCTTCAAGCAATGTCCACAATCACCAGAAGAAGAGGAGGAGATGTCTCGAGTACCATATGCTAGTGCGGTGGGATCACTCATGTATGCTATGGTCTGCACTAGGACTGACTTAGTCTATGCAGTTAGTATAGTAAGTCAATTCATGTCAAATCTAGGAAAGCAACATTGGGGAGCAGTGAAGTCGGTGCTACGATATCTACGAGGGACTGCGAGGCTAGGTTTGACGTTTCAGAGATTGAAAACGGGAAAGCTTAGGGTACTACAAGGCTATGTTGATACAGATTATGTGGGAGATCTTGATCAGTGAAGATTTACGACGGGCTATGTGTTTACAGTAGCTGAGTGCGCATTAGCTGGAAGATAGAGTTGCAAGATACAGTTGCTCTTTTGATGACAAAGGCGGAGTACATGGCTACCGTTGAGGTGTCAAAAAAAGCTTTGTGGTTGAGAGGATTGGTTGAGACGTTTAGTATCAAATAGGATTCAGTTCGGGTTCATTACGACAGCTAGAGTGCGATTCATCTCACTAAGAATCACATGTATCACAAGCGGATGAAGCACATTAATGTGAGGTATCACAAGATACGTCAGTGGGTCGTGAATGATATGGTGATTGATTTAATAAAGATCAGCAAGAAGAAAACCCAACAAATATTATAACGAAGACCATCCCGGTGGAGAAGTTCGGAGCATCTTTGAACTTCATTAAGATTCTTCAAAGGTAAAGTGACGACAAACTCTTGAGATGGAGCCATATGAAATCACAAAAAGGGGGAGAAAGAAAGGCGAACGAAACAGAGACCAATTTCTACAGAGGGACTCAGTGAACATGAGTCAAAGTGGAGATTGTTAGTATCTGGAATGCCACATTTTCATTGGAGAAGAATTCAAGTTCTGATAATTTTCTAATACGAATTTGTTTCCTGTTTTGATTTGGATACAGGTTTCCTATTTTTCTGAGGCGGTGCTGATTTGGTTATTGGAGTTTGTGTTGAATTATGATCATTCTAGGTGTCTATATAAACCCCTGGGGGTGGCGTTTTGAAGAAGTGTCAAGAATGCAAAAGAATTTCAGATTTTCAGCATTAAGAGTGGTGAAAGAGAGATCTTCTTATAACTTTTGTATTTTCCTATTTTTAATAAAGATTTTTCCCCTCCTCCCCGTGGACGTAGGCACATTGTCGAACCACGTTAAATCTGATATTCTTTGGTCGTGTGGTGGTTTAATTTCAATTGCTTTCTAGTGGTACATTTTCTACGCTTTCGCTTCCGTAGCTGAGTCTTCAACTCAGTATTTCTCTGTTGTTTGATCGGTGATAGATCATCAACACATTGGGCATGGTCCAGATCCCAATAACAAGGTCTAATATCTCACAGTCCTCGAAAATATTAGAGATATGTTTCCATGGGCCTTAGGCCCATTCAGGATTTTAGTAACCGAGGGCCATTAAAATCTAAAGAAATCTCTTGAAAATCATAAAAGGTGATTTTTTTTTCATATAATTAATTGCGAATGGGATGAAACCCAATTTGAAAAAGTAAATGCCAGAGTAACTCCTAAACTCTCCTATAAATAGTGATGAACTCCACAATGATAGTGCATTCTAAAAGACCCTAAATCTCTCTTACTTTTATTGCTGTTTTGACTAGAGACTAATTTAATCTTTAAATAGGATTTAGTAGGGACCAAGCTCTTACGACTAGGGATGCAAAAACGAATGCGGATAATTCACAGATATTTGCACTCACACCCATAAAAAGTGCAGATTCAGATATGTAAAATCCGCATTCGGACTGATAGGGATTTGAACATGAATTTTTAAAAAATTGCGTATATGAATACGAATATATTTTTAAGTGGGACTTGCAAAATTTGCTCACCCATCATTCATGAGTACGTTTATTTAAACCCAAAGAACTGATAAGTAGCCCCAAAAAAATATTACGAGATTATCATTATTTTTTAGACAATTTTGCCCTTAGTTAAAATGATGAAAATGCCCCTCCCCTTCGTTTACTCTCATTCTTCGCCGGCCTTTGTGGCGCCGGCGGGCCTCCCGCCTCACCCGCGTGCCTGCCGTGCCCCCTCCTCCCCTCCCCGCCTGCCTCCCGAGCCTCGTCCTTCTTAGAGCTCGAACCCTTTTCTCAATCTCTAATACCTCTGAGAAGTTTCAAACCCTAATCACCTTGTCATCTCCACACAAAATTCTACCGCCACCAATGGCTACAGAGGACAAATTGCATCCAAACCTATGAAACATTATGTATGACAGTTCTACCTTATTATTTCACGTACACTCCACCTACTTGCTTGATCCAAGAAACATCCCAACATCAATCAATGCAATTCTTCCATCGCCTGAAGATGAAAAGGCCCGAGAAACTCAAATGCAAGTGATAGTACTGACTCCAAGTGGACAACCTAAGTAAAATTTGGGTTAACAACTCCTTTTCTGAAACGACCATTGTGAAGAGAGGCGGGCGGGGAGAAGGGGAGGCTCGCCGCCCCCTCCTTCCTTCTCCTCCTCCCCAGCGGCGAAGAGGAGAAGGAAGGACGGGGCGGCGGGCAGGGGAGGAGGGGTCGAGGGTCGGAGCGGAGGAAGAGGAAGAAGAAATAGGGTATTCTGAGTACGCTGATAAAAAATGAATGAGTACACTAACCAATTTTATTGGAGCACTAACTAATGAGCCTACGTGTCAATTCATCGGGTTTAAGTTATCACACTCATCATTCATCTCATATCATGCTGGCCCAAATTAAAATTTAAGACTAAAATTCAAACGGTCGTAGAAAACCAAACTCCGTTTCAATTTCCTTTTTTTTTTTTTTGACCATGTCTGCTTCTCTCCGTTTTCCCCAATGGGCCTGTTTGGTTAAGGGTGGAAGTGAGGAATTGAAGAAGTAGTGATAATTCCCTTTGGAATTTGGGAATTGGTTAGTAAGTTTTCCGGTGTTTGGATGTTGTTGAGAAGTGTGGTTTGGAAAATATTTTGTCTTTTCTGGTTATTGAATGGTAATGTAAAAGTGAAAATGGAAAAATTGATCACAAAGTTGACCGTAAAATAATATTAAAATAAAAATTAATTAAGAAAAATAAAAAATAGACTGTAATTAGAATACAAGTGAGATTTACATGGTCAAAAATTTAACTGTTTTGTGCTACAATTTATTACAAATGAGATTTACATGACCACAAAATTAACTGTAGTACTTTAGAAGTGAGGAAATGGTTGTGCAAAAGAGAAAAGATAAAAGGAAAAGAGGTTTTCTTATTTTCTTTTTCGATATTTAGATAGATAAGAAAGTGAGCAATTATACTTCCCTGTTTCCTTACTTCCGCCCACTTACTTGTAACCAAACAGCCCCATGAGAGAATTAAATAATTCCAGCAGTTATTCCCGCCCATCCATTCTTTCTCATTTTCAACTTTTGCATTCAAAGTTTCAAACAAACAAAACTTTATTAAACTCTACGCAACCACCCGCCCCCTCTGGCCCCCACTCCCCTGCCACGTCACCACATCTCTGCTACTGCTACAGTACAAACCCCCTCCTATTTTCTCTCCCCCACAAAAGTCCCCCACTCCCTCTCCCTCCTCCTCTCTCTCAGTCCCTCTATCACCGCCGCCTCTCCCAGAGCTCATTGCTTATAAAAGGGAGAAAGCAACCTCTTATTTCTTTAAATGCCATGTGATCTCTGACGAATCGATTCTCTCTCTCAACTCCATTACTATTCTACTCCCTCTTTCTCTCTCCAACCAAAAGGCGGTTGAGATCGATCTCATTCGCACGCTCGCTCGCTCGCTCGATCCATGGCGGGGCGCCCCTCGTCTTCGTCTTCGTCTCGAGCGAGGAGCAGCTCCCCCTTCGGATACCGCAAGCCTCCTTCGACTTCTTACTCATCCTCCTCCTCGAGCACCTCCTTCATCAACGGCGGCGGGAGGCTCATCCCTCGCTCCTCCCCCTCCTCCGTCTCCTCCCACTTCCACGGCTCCGGAATGCCGAGATCTTCCACCCCCAACCACGGCCGATCCGATCCCTCCAGGAACCGAGCTCCCGTGCCGTTCCCTACCGCCGACGAGCTCATCGTCGAGCCCGCCGATGTGTCGTCCACGGGAGGAGATAGCATCTCGGTCACGGTTAGGTTTCGGCCGCTGAGGTGAGATAGGGTATTGGATCTCGACGTGTTGTGGTAGATCTGTGGGTTGTTTGGCTCGGAATTCTTGGGGTTTGATTCGTTTTGGGTTTGGGTTTTGGTGAATGTTTGATCCAGTGAGCGAGAGTTTCAGCGTGGGGATGATATTGCTTGGCACGCAGATGGCGATAAGATTGTGCGGAGCAAGTATAATCCGGCCACAGCTTATGGATTTGGTAACTACCTCCACCCCCCCCCCCCGCGAATCTGATTGTTTTTGAACTGAAATTGTACTATTTATTTAGAATTGGCAGAGTAATATTAGTGTGCACGCAGTTGAGATCTATTAGTCTTCAATATGCTCTTGTTTTATTTACTATTATTATTATTATTTTTTTGTGAGCACGAATTCGTATGGGTGTTAGTTGCCTTTCCCCTCATTTTGATGGAACTTGACCTTTATTCTCTGCACCGCAACCTTTTCTACTAAAATGCAACCTTTTCTACTAAAATGCACTTGGTATGTGCTTCTTTTTGTGGTATTCTAGGTGTAAATCAAATCATTGGAGAATCAATGGATAGGAGAGTGACTGGAAATTATGTGAACTAGTCCCATTAATCTGCATTATCTTATTTGTTTATGTAACTGGACTTTCTTGCTCGCAAGCAGAAGCTTCATGTCAATTTGATTGATTATCACCTTTTCACGCCACTCCTATTATCCTACTAAAGTCTTTCTCTCGTAAATGATATTATGTCAACAAGGACTGTAGCTAAATTATAGAACATTTATCCAATATGAAAGGGTTTGCACTTGCCTTGTCTTGTGGATGAATATTTGAACTTATTAGGCTCAAAATTGGATAAAATCCCTTTAGTATTCCAGAAAAAAAGAGTTTGAGGAGCAATTTGATTCAAAGCAATCGGCTTAATGAACAAATCATATGTACAATACAATTTAGACTATATAGTGTGGAAATCCTTATGAAATTTGATTCTGTAGGTCTCTGGCTTGTATTATGCCTCCCTGTAGAAAAGTTATACTATTTTCTCTCCAGCCACCTCTACTCTTTTCTAGTCTACATGAACATTTGTTGGAATATCAAATCAAAATGAATGTGACTTATGACATTAGTGGAGAAGTGAAAAAGCCATCATAAAATGTGATTTATGACATTAGTGAAGAAATAGAAAAGCCATCATAAATTGTTAATTGAAAATTCATCATAAATTGTAAAATTGGAAGAGTCATTATCATTAGAGAAATGAAAGTGATGGGGACATCTAATGGCTTCGTTTGTTTTAGTTGGTTTATTTGATCTTAGTTTGTTTTAATTGGTTATGTAGTTGGGTTATTTTATCTTTAGTTTGTTTTAATTGGTTATGTAATTAGTTTATCTTATCTTTAGTTTGTTTTAGTTGGTTAGTATAGTTAGTTTATTTTATTTTGTTCTCACATTAGTTGTGGCGGAAGTTCTCATGTGATTTAATTCTATAAAAAGCAAAATCTGCTTTGGAGATTCTCAGTTAATGATTAATGAAAAATGCATGCTTAAGTTTTTGTATAGCCAATGTGCTTTTGGGCGAGATGCCTTAAGGAGAGAGTCACAATATTTTTCTTGGATTATATTTTCTAGGTTGAGATTTTCTAATATTTGTTCCCAATTATTCCCCTTCTTTTTTGTTCGTCCCGCATCATTTTTGTATCAGATCTAAATTTTTAAGTTTCTTCACCAAAATCTCAAGACCATAATTTCTTCACCAAAGATAGTATCAATAAAAAATCACCAAAATTTGCGCGCGACACTGCTCATCGCCACTATTTTTCATTGCCTCCTTCCAGCGCCAACTCCACCATCATCGTCTTCTGCTACCGACATCTCCCAATTTTGCTACCGATTGCTTAAAATCAGTCATCGTTAAATCCGTAAAATGATACAAATTAAAAATTAAAACCAATCACTACAACCGAATATAGTAGTGAGTTCAAGTCGAATCTACAACGAGATTTTGTTGCTAAACTTGATTAAAGACAATTAAAAGAATGGTTTGAGAAACAAACTATAAAAACGGAGACCAATCTAAACTTTCTTGATTATAAACCAATCCTAATTGAATATTCACTAAGGAGAGAGATCAAATTTTTAGAAGTTCTTGGGTTTAGAATCGATCTATATTTCATGATTTGGACTGCAAGATTACACAACTGTTGCACTTATTCATCTAGGCATACCCTATCTGCTGTAATACTACAAGAGTAGCAATAGGCATACAATATCTCAAAGTATAGAGAACATAAAGTACCATGCATGTGTAAACTATAACCTAAGTATAAACTATCTCCTGAGTAGAAATCTAGAGTCACAGTGATGTGAAACAGTGAGTGCGTGCCATATAGGGAATCAGTGATGTAACTGAACTTGCCACGTTTCATCAAATACTAAGATCTTTGGTAAGATAGCAATGAAAAACTATGTTAAACAGATGAATTTTACAAAGTATTGCATGCTATCTTTGAACATTTCTAATCTCAATCGAATTAAGAATACCTATATTATACATGATAAGTTCTAAAATCAATATCAAAGTTAAGCAAACACAAGTTGCAAATTCACACATCTCACGATATAGTGGATAACATGAAATAAAGATAATACTTTAGAGATGAGTTAATTGATGTATAATTCAACTAATAATTAGATTACTTTGAAATAAACTCACAAACAGAGAATTTGCTGTCGTATTCCAAAGAGAATGAAGTTGGTTCGTCATAGATATGAAGCATCATATAGAACTAATGCGAGCACTGATGAAGTGTTGATGTGGTACTTTTGTAGTTGAGTTCTATAGAGAGGATTGGCGTCGCTGTATTACTTTACCGCTACTATTGCTGTTACGGCTGTTACTACTGCGTTGTTGCTGCGTTGCTGCTGCTATTGCACTGCTGCTGTTACTCTGCTGATGCTGCCTCTGCTGCTTCTGTTGCTGCGCTGCTGCTGTTGTTGCTGCGCTGCTGCTGCGGTTGCTGGTGGTGTATTGCTACTGTTGCTGGTGCGCTGCTGCTGTACTACTGCTTCTGCTGCTGCTCTTCCTGCTGCTGGTTTTGTTGCTACTTTTACTGTTGTGCTGTTGGTTCTGCTGCTGGTTTCGCTGTAGCTTCTGCTGCCGCAGAAGCTGCTGCTTCTGCTGCTTTCTGCGGCAGCATTTGTTGCTGCTCATACGGTTGCTGCTGCTGCTCCTGCGGCTATTTATGTTGCTGCTGCAGCTGCTGCAGTCGCTCTGCTGCAGCTGGTACTATTTTTGTTGCTGTTGTTATGCTGTTGCTGAGGGAGGGATCCAAGAGAGGGAGAGCATGCTTTGAAGAGGGCAGAGGGAGGAGTAGGGCCTAGAGAGGATAACATAGAGAGGGAAAGAGGTAAAGAAAAGGGGCAACTAGCAAAATATTATAGAGGAATAGAAGAGAAGATTAGGGAAGGAGATGAACCAGAGGGAAGAGAGCAGGCAAGGGAGAAAGCTATTGATTCTCAATTCATTCCTCCCTTTTCAACCAAGGATACATATGCCTATATGGAGGCTACAGATTCATAACTACTCATACAACTTCATAACTTCCCATTACATTGCAACTACCCATAATTTTCTACTACATTATACACACATAACTACACACAACTACACTTATAACTACCCACTACTACCAATACTTGGTATACATACATCTAGTATAAATACAAAATGCAATACAGATACCAAGTACACAAATACAACTGAAAATATAATGAAAATTAAAGTTAATATATTTTTATCAATTCTCCTTAGATGAGAGAGAACTCGACCCCGTCGTGTCAACTGTAGAACTGCTCTCTTACTGGTGTAAGTTTATTTCTTGTATTTCAGATTATTAGTCAAGCTGCATCATAAATTCATCATATAAAATGTTATCAATTTTCTCTGTTGTATAGGATGAATATCTCATAGTGGGGAGTAAGGCTCATCACCCAGTGAGTTGTTTATGGATAATCAAGACTTTATAAACCACGTAGTTTTCAATATTGAAAATAGAACTGATGCCAAATATATAACATAAGTATTGTAATTTAAATTCTTTTAAGATTTTGACAGGTCCAGCATCATAAGCATGCAAATTTTTAACAGTTTTCCAAGGAAATCATTTCGGACGAATCCGAACCATCACAAAATTGTCAACACTAAAAGTTTTAAATTTCTTTCCTGATGTCAGACCGTGACTTATAGTTATCGTTGCTTGTTCAAATATATCATTGATTTTTCATGTGTAGAACTTGCATGTGTTTGACAAAATATGATGCAGATTCAGATGTTTAGGCCTAAATGTAAACTCAAAAACTCTATAATGAAGTGCAGTAAAGAACTTAACTTAGTGCCTATCATTGCTAAAAGAGTCTTTTAAAAGATAGTTAGTGAACTTTGACTCTCTATTGGACGGTAAAATTTTAGGCACTTGAATTATCAGATCAACAATATACACACCTCGATTAAAAGGGATTATCAAAGGCAGTGTTCTAAATATCCCCGATATAAACCCGATATTGCGCCGATATTGCGTTTATGGCACCTAGCCGCAATGATTTGGCACATCTAAACCGATATAGCGTTTTTCATCCAAAATCGCCGATAAATAGACATGGACCCAATATATCGGCCACAATTTCGGCGATTTTGGACCCGATATAGCGTTTTACACCTAATTTCTAGGTTAGGTATTTGGGTAATTCGAGTGATGTGACAATGTGGCATTTTTAAAGATTCTACACTTGGATAGTGATTATGGATTCATAGGCTTAATGCAAGTTATCGAGTTAAGTATATCTTAAACATATAAGTATGATGTTTTATGTAGATTTATATAATTTATGCATATATGTCTTATTGTGATGCGATTTAAGACAAGAAAATATGTATATTACAGTCCAATTTTGACATCTGATTTTTAAAAATATCTCCAATATATCTCCGATATATCCCCATCTCCGATAAATTTTTCCGGCCGATGTAGCCGTTGTGGCCGCCATTTAGAACACTGATCAGAGGTATGATCCCAAATGTATATGACAATTTACCTGTTTGAGCAATGAAGATTAAATGACAATATACACGACTGCGCGCTGTCCCGTCTGTCCCCTGTCAGATGCAATTCCCGGTTTCTGATTTTGGGCTACTGGTTTTAACGAATCAGCCCTCCAAAGTCAACGGCTAGATTATAGGCTTTTAATCACCCATTAAATGGTGATTTAGGGTCTTCTTCTTCATTGCACACCATGAATCTAGAAACATGCGAGAGAAGTGTTTATTAGTAGAATTTAATATGAAATAAATGTGAAGATGTGATATAAAATATGCAGTTTTAGAGACTTATCAATTGTTCTGGGCTGTAATAGGCACGGTCGACTGCCCGGTCGACCGACCTAGGCCAAAACAGATTATTAAGCTCTTTTTGAAGATACATAAAATTTTGAAATATTTTTATTTGGATTTTGGAAGATAGAAAATATACATAGCTATTAGATATAAGTTCTAAACATTGATAAAAATATTTTAGAAAATTGTAGAACAAGTATCAAAACCAAGATCATACTTTTGAAAAACGTGCATTTTTGTGTGTATATATTTTTGAGCTTCAAAAGTATATTCTACCCTTTAGCAAACTAAATTAAATACAAACTGAAGTCTTCTTTTAGAACTCCTTCAAGTTGACTCGATCCAAACACGATCCAAAGAGTTTGACTCCAACTGAGTGTTAGATGCGATCTTAACGCGCGAGCTCTTGAATCTACATGTGTTGGCTCCCAAAACTTCTTTGTTGAAGCAAGACACCTACTAATATCTTGATCAATAACTGAAACTATATAAACACATGATCATTAGTAAACTATAACTACATGAGTTAATCATCATCAAAACTAGAGTGATGAGCCTTTGGGCCAACAATCTCCCCCTTTTTGATGATGATAAAACTCATGGAGTTATATATGCATGGATTAAAGATAAGCTTCATAGAAACTCCCCCTTAATTCATGCATAGCAATAAACATAAAGATATTCAATGAAATGCATAAACTGAACACAAACATATATGCATAAATAGAGATATAAACATGATGCATATATAAACTCTTAAAATTCTTCTCCCCTTTTTTGTCAATTCATCAACAAAGGGATGAGGACAATCAAACAATAAAGATGTATATGCGATATACATTCATGAAGAGGAGAGACGTTAAGTTAGCTCCCCCTGCTTAGGGCTAGACCCTAACCCACATAAAGCATAATATATAATGTATAAGCGAAGAGTTAAGATCCCCATACAGACGTGTATCACATAAATAAGAGAGGTCAAGCTCCTCAATATGTGTAATACACTTCAACATGAATCTATATATGGAGAAGATGTTAAGCTTCCCTTGCATATAAGCAAAATATATCAACAAATTTTGAAACCATTTTTTAAATAAAATTTTAAAATTTCTTGAAGTCAACAAAATGAATTATGATACTAATGAAATCAAATTGTAGTTGATCAAACAAAAGATGGTACCATTTGTTATTTTTTTTAAAATACCAATAGTAGATTTTGATACCAATTGAAGGTGAAACATGAGGTATATTTTGATACAAAATAAATAACAATTGAAATACCAATGAAATTAATGGATAAGCTTGTAAAGATACCAATTAACATTTGAAATAAAATCAAGCTTAACATAAATATAATTTGTGTTTTAAGAATATAAAGATATTGTAAAACAAGTACAATTAAATCATATATATGTATGTATGAAAATAAAAATACCAATTGAAATTGATACTAATCGAAATTTGAAGCATATATGTATAATAAATTAAATATGCGCATACAAAATGAAATAACATGAAGATCATATGTATAACTCATACTTACCACCCTATTCATGCACATGATAAAAGATATTCAATAAGGGATACAAGGCATGGTCGCCCAACCATCCGCCCTTAGAAGGTAGGAGTTTTCAAAAATATGATTTGAAAATATTTTAGCATGAAAATCACTACCACATGAAGAATAAAGACTAGTTTAAAGATAAATTTGAACACTAGTATTAAATCTTTTAAACATGAAAAGAAATCATATATTTCATGAAGCAAGCTAAATACACAAGAGTTGACATTCGAAATCTATAAAGCTCATAAATGCTCATGAAAATAAAGTCATGAGTACACACAAAAATAATTTGAGTGCACAAAAATCATGTGAATATCATATTCATGAAAATAATCAATAAGGTTCAAAACAAACATGAATTTCTTTTATAAAAAGGTAAGAAATCATCAAAAATAAATACGCATCAAGGTATATGTATGTTTTGTTGAAACTAAAAATATACATACATATCCCAAATATAAACGAGTTCAAAATAGAATATTGCATGAAAAGCAAGTGACTTTAGGATAGTCATGAATATCTAATAGTTTTAGATATATACATGAAGATAAATACATTTTTATGAAAATATGTACAAAAATAGAAAAACATGTATAAATGAAAGAATCATCAAAACTAGGTTATACATGTACATGTAATGAGTACAAATGAGCATGAAGTACAAACATATAATAATCAAGTATATCTCACTACTTGTATAAGTATAAACACAAGTTTTAACGAAAAGTACATCTAAACAAGTAATTAAAAACATGAAGTGTAAAATCATAAACAAACATTATCATTAGGGTAAATGCACGTGCTTTAGAGCTAGGATATACACAATAGCTAAACTATAGTAAGAACACAAAAATATAAATTCACATAAATATGGGTGTATCTCAAATACTACATATGTATATCACAAGTCTAATAAATATTGCATTTAAATATAATGAACATGAAAAATCAAGACATGCTAAAAATCATCAATGAGAAAGCATGTAAACATAAATTGGGAGTTAGAGATAGTTACCAAAACCAATAGGGCTAATATCTAGGTCTCCAAAACCATGGTGGTTCTTCCACCAAACATTCTCAAAGGTGATGCATCTAATGTAGTGTCTATTAAGCTCAAACGCATTCACCATCAAGGCACCATTCCTTTCACGTCATGTGAGAGCCCACACCTACATCAAATACAATAGGGGTAGATTTTGGTACCCATACCTTCTAGGGTCCATGAGAGTTAGCACTTTTCCTAACCAAAATATGATTATTAGAAGCATTCATACGATCAAAACAAAATTTAGTTAAGTGACCTTTCGACCACAATAAGTACATGTATAAATTCTACTATACATGAATGCATGATGTGCATAATGAGCATGTGGTACATGAGTATGCTTAGTGTGTGATTTAAAAGTGTGAGCATGTGTAGTATGAATGTCTTTTCGAAGCATTTTTCTTGGAAAACATGTCCTCTAATCTAGCTTTATTGAACTCACATTTCTTTAAAACATTTCCCAAATTGTTGATTTTAGTTTTTAAGATAAAAATTTCATTTTCATCAAACATAGGAAACTTAGCTTTACATGAGATCTTGTATGCATCAAAATCTTTTTGTGTTGATAAAAGAGTAGAAGACAAATCATTTTTTTCTTTCAAAAGAGTGATAATTTTGTTTTGAAGAACTTCATTTTTTTTCATTTTTAGATAATTTAAAAATCATAATTATTTGAAAGTTCTACAAATACATCTCCTATATCATTTATAGTTAACTCACAATCATTAAGGGATAGTTCAGAATCTACCTTGGGTGTGTTATCATTTGTCATGAAACACACGTTTGTTGTGTCCACCTCCTCTTCGGATTCACTTTTTGAATCCCATGTGGCTTTAAGAGCTTTCTTCATGAATGATTTCTTTGGCTTGTTTGAGGAAGATGACTTATTTTTGCTATCCCGACATTCGGCAGTGATATGTCCGGGTTTCTGACTGTTGAAACAGATGATTTTCTTTTCTTCCTTTCCTTACCAGCCTCTTCTATTGTTGATCTTTGCCTTGTTGTACATCCTCCTTACATTTCATATAAGGAGGGAAAGATCTTCATCATCTTCTTCTTCATCATTGTCAGAAATGGTGGGAGTAGACTTGAAGGCAATTATCTTCTTCTTTTGTGGCGCTATTTCTTCTCTAGCCTTCCTCTCTATCTCATTGGTTTTAAGGTTATCGATAAGACCAATGAGCTCTATCTCTTCTTTATCGTTCAACTCCTTCAATGTAGTGGCTTTGACTTCCCATGATGGTGGTAGTGCACGAATGACCTTCTAGACATTTTGATCATTGTCGATTTCATCACCTAAAGAAGAAAGACCATTGATTATTTTAGTAAATTTTGTAATCATATCATCAATGAACTCATTTTCATGCATAGTAAAGTTTTCATATTGAGAACGCAAGAGATCAATTTTAGCCCTCTTGACTTGTGTTGTTCTCTCATGAGTGATCATTAAGTGAGACCAAATCTCGTAGGCGGATTTGTAGTGAATAACATAATTATATCATCATCATTCAAGGCTTGAAGCAATGCATATTGTGCTTTTACATTAGCATCAAATTCCTTGGTGGTAATATCGGACCAAGTGTCTTCATCACCACTAGGTATACTAAATGGTTTAGTCACCGCCTTTGCAACCCGGCTTCCTAAGGATTGCAAAAATACAGTCATTTTAACCTTCCATATGGGAAAGTTAAGGTCATTAAACTTGGGAGGGGTCTTAATACCATCAACCGTTTTTACTAGTGGATGAGAATGAAGAAGTCAATAAAATGATTAGCAAATAGGATCTCTCTAAGGATGTTATGCCAAAACTAGAGACATATGCTCTCATACCAATTGAAATAACACCTAGAGGGGGGTGGATAGGTGTATTGCTAATCAATTAAAAAATTTAATGCATTATAATATGAGATGATGCAACCGATCACTCAAAATAAGCCTTGAAGCCGAATTCCCCGTGAAGGGTTTTGAACTTCTTCTCGTGATTCCTCTAGATAAGAGTTGAGGTGCTTAATTGCTATCTTGTTGAGATGAGTATAGATCAACAAGAATGAATGAATAAAAAGCAAATAAGTAGAGACAAGAAAGCAATCGCGAATAAGATTTGTTTCGAGGTTTGAGCCACTGCTCTACGGCCCCGCCTTTACTACCGTGAAGAATTTTCCAATCCACTATAGGATCTTCCACCAAGGGACCTTACACTAAAGAATTACAGCCACTCGGAGTACATAACTCCCTAATACACTCCTCTAGATCAGAGGTAGTACAAAGACAATAGAACAATTTCTGGGTGATCAATAGACCACAACTTTTCTCTTGAAAAACTCTCTTACAAAACCCTATAGAATAAAATATAAATTTGAAACTCAAGAATTTGTAAGTGAGAGTGAAATCAGAAAAGAGATTTTGAGATCCAAAAACTTAAAGTAGATTTTTGAAAATAAAAGCACAAAACTGAAACTTGAAAGCTCTTTCTCTTGAAAACTTAAAACTTAATTTTTTTCAAATAGAATGTTGTATTTAACTCAACCCTAATGACACCTTTATATAGGTTTTACGAAGAGCAAACTTAGTATAGTTTTACCAGGATAAAAGAGGAAAAATTGACCCTCAAAATCAACTTGTCATGTTTTAAAAATAAACATGTTTTAAAAACTGTTTTAAATAAAAGGGCCATTTCTGCCAATCTGGCAGACATACGGTCAACCGGCCCATTTAAAAAATTTGACCGTTGGGCTTCGGTCGACAGCTCGGTCGACCGTAACAAACAGAGACTAAACTCATTACAGTCCCCGGTCGACCGGAAACGTGCACACTCCAATTGCCAGAACTTCGATCGACCGTGCGGTCGACCGTTCTGGCCTGTAATAGGCACGGTCGACCGACCTAGGTCAAAATAGATTATTAAGCTCTTTTTGAAGATACTTAAAATTTTGAAATATTTTTGTTTGGATTTTGGAAGATAGGAACATACATAGCTATTAGATATAAGTTCTAAACATTGATAAAAATATTTTAGAAAATTGTAGAACAAGTATCAAAACCAAGACCATACTTTTGAAAAACGTGCATTTTTGTGCGTGTATATTTTTGAGCTTCAAAAGTATATTCTACCCTTTAACAAACTAAGCTAAATATAAACCAAAGTCTTCTTGTAGAACTCCTTCTTCAAGTCGACTCGATCCAAACACGATCCAAAGAGCTTGATTCCAACCGAGTGCTAAATGTGATGTTAACGCGTGAGCTCTTGAATCTACATGTGTTAGCTCCCAAAACTCCTTTGTTGAAGCAAACCTACTAATATCTTGATCAATAATTGAAACTATATAAATACAAGATCATTAGTAAACTATAACTACATCAGTTAATCATCATTAAAACTAGAGTGATGGGCCTTTGGGCCAATAAATCAGTGATGTAATCGAACTTGCCATGTTTCATCAAATACTAAGATCTTTGGTAGGAAAGCAATGAAAAACTAATAATGTCAAACAAATCAATTTTACAAAGTATTGCATGCTATCTTTAAACATTTCTAATCTCAATCAAATTAACAATACCTATATTATACATGGTAAGTTCTAAAATCAATATTAAAGCTAAGCAAACACAAGTTGCAGATTCACACATCTCACGATATAGTGGATAACATGTAATAAAGATAATACTTTAAAGATGAGTTAATTGTTGTATAATTCAACTAATAATTAGATTACTTTGAAATAAACTCACAAACAGAGAACTCGCTGTCGTACTCCAAGGAGAACGAAGTTGGTTCGGTCACAGACATGAAGTATCATATAGAACTAATGTGAGAACTGATGAGGTGTTGAAGTACTATTGTAGTTGAGTTCTGCAGAGAGGATTGGCACCGCTGTGGTACTTTACCGCTGCTATTGCTGTTGTTATGACTGTTACTACTGCGCTGCTGCTGCGGTTACTGTGCTGCTGCTGCCTCGCTGCCTCTGCTTCTGCTGCTGTTGTTGTTGCTGATGGTACGTTGCTAATGTTGTTGGTGCACTGCTGTTGTTGCTCCTACTGCTGGTTCTGTTGCTGCTCTTACTGCTGCGCTGCTGCTTGTTCTGCCGCTGCTGGTTCTGCTGCTGGTTCCGCTGCAGCTGCTGCAGCTACTGCTGCCGCCGCCGCTCTGTGGCTGCTTCTGCTGATGCTGTTGCTGTTGCGGCTGGTACTGTTTCTATTGCTGTTGTTATGCCATTACTGAGGGAGGGATCCAAGAGAGGGAGAACATGCTTTGAAGATGGCAAAGGGAGGAGGAGTAGGGCCTAGAAAGGATAACATAGAGAGGGAAAGAGATCAGAAAAGGGGTAACCAACAAAAGATTATAGAGCAATAGAAGAGAAGATTAGGGAAGAAGATGAGCTAGAGGGAAGAGAGCAGGTAAGGGAGAAAGCCATTGATTTTCAATTTATTCCTCCCTTTTCAACCAAGGGTACATATGCCTATATATAGGCTATAGATTCATAACTGCTCGCACAACTCCACAACTTCTCAATACATTACAACTACTCATAACTTTTCACTACATTACACACTCATAACTACACACAACTACACTCATAACTACCCACTACCACCAATACTTGGTATACATACATCTAGTACAAATACAAAATACAACACATACCAAATACACAAATACAACTGAAATTACAATGAAAATTAAAGCTAAGACATTCTCATCACACAGTCTATCTCGGATATTAAGCAAAACATGACGATAACATCAAAATATAAATCTACCAATTCATATAGACTTCATTATAACCCAAGAATAAGATATTTAGCTACTCATGCCTTTTGCGATATTAACAAATAAATCAGTATATTTCATTGCAAAAAGTAATCTTGTTCAATACAAATTGTAATTAAATAAGGAAGAGAACAAATAAAAGAGAGTGAGAATAATAGATATTAGTAGCGCACAAAACTCTTTCCCTGGTTCTTCGATCTGGATCTGATCGCAGAGTAGACCCTCTTCTTCTTCGATCGAGTCGCGAGCTCCTTCTCTAGTAGCGAATGCAAGATCTTCTTATCCGATCGAGCAGCGAATAGGCCTCCAAAGCCTTTCTGGTCTTCGTTTTCTGTCTCACGGTGAGAGCCTTTCTCTTCTTCGATTCCTCTTGATGGTCCCCTTGATCTGCCACTAGCTCTTTCCTCCCCTTTCCTAGTTGGCGTGCCATGACTTTTATAGCCTGCAGCCGCTAGGCTATTGCTGAATTCAGTTAGGATTTCATTCTCATCTCTTCACTGTTTAGAATTTCGCAAAATCAATCCTTATCTCTTTGCTTTGCAGTTTGTGGATTGGGTTTATTGGAGATTTGATATGTTGATTTGGGTTTTGATTTGAATTTAAGATGGTTTTGATTTCGGGATTGCTTGCTTGTGGATTGAGGACTTGAATTTCAACTCTGTATGGATTGGAATTTTGATTTGGATTTCAATTGAAATTGAAATCTTGTTAGATGCCTGGCTCCATCTACTATTGGCTTCATCTGCCAGGTGTTTGTTGAATTGTCTCAACGAGCTTTGAATCTTGTCTCAGAATCTGGCTTGTCTTCTTGCAGTGCATATAACCTGACGAACTTTTCCCCTTTTGCTTGAGCTGCATCTCTTGTGTCTCGGCTGTCTCTTGGGCTTGCTTGTGCTGATGATGGACATGTACTACTATTGATGATGATCTCCAGGCCATACATCAGACTTCTTTTGCTGAACTATTGAAGGAGAGTCTGAACCCAATCTCTCGTAAACCATGCAAGTCATAAAATTACAATATCATTGCTACTTTCGCATAATTTTATCCATAATACCCCTCAGTAAAAGTATCAAATAATAGATAATATTAGGCTCATCAGCCGCCGCTGTTCACCACAACCACCATCATCACCTTGATGCAGAATGCCGGCTCCACGACCACCACCATGACTTGATTACGAGCCAAAGAGATTTGCACTCTACATGGTCGAGTTTTCCCTAATCTCGGAAAAATGATGGGGACATTTAATGGCTTAGTTTGTTTTAATTAGTTATGTAGTTGGTTTATTTTATTTTAGTTTGTTTTAGTTGGTTATGTAGTTGGGTTATTTTATCTTAATTTAATTTAATTGGTTATGTAGTTGGGTTATTTTATCTTTAGTTTGTTTTAGTTAGTTATGTAGTTGGTTTATCTTATCCTTAGTTTGTTTTAGTTGGTTAGTGTAGTTAGTTTATTTTATCTTATTCTCACATTGGTTGTGGTTGCAGTTCTCATGTGGTGTAAGTCTATAAAAGACAAAATCAGCTTTGGAGATTCTTAGTTGATGACTAATGAAAAATGCTTATTTAAGCTTTTGTATAGCCAGTGTGGTTTTGTGTGAGATGCCCTTAGGAGAGAGTCCCAATAATTTTCTTGGGTTACAAATTAAGGTTGAGATTTTTAATTATTTGTTCCCAATTGTCCCTTTCTTTTTTGTTCGTCCCCCATCAGAAAAAGTCACCATAAATTATAGAAGTTGAAGAGTCATATATTCATTGCTTTATTGTCATTTGTTTATGGCATTACAGTAGAAATTAATGTGGATGGTTGGTATTCTTGTAAGTTTTTTATTTGAAGCCTATAAAAAGCTAATGTACCTCTTTGTTTTTCAAGTAAGCAAGAAAGAAAAGTTGAATTAGATCCATTCTCCACTTAAAAATTTAGGTTATAGTATATTAGTCTGTAGATTAGTATACAACACTTGGCATCAGAGCCAATTCAATCTTTTCTTTCATTTTCTCTTCTCCTTATGGCCTCCACCAATAATCTCGTCAATCCACATGTACCTAAGTTATCGAGAGATAACTATGAGAGTTGGTCAATTCAGATGAAAGCTCTATTTGGTTCTCAAGAATTGTGGGAGCTAATCATTGATAGGTTCACAGAACCCACACCGGAGGTAGAAGTTGCCTATATTGTTGAAGAGAAGAAGACTCTTAGAGAGCAAAGAAAAAAGAATAACAAGGCTCGTTTTTCTACTGTATCAAGGGTTAGAGGAGTCTACGTTTGAGAGAGTTTCTTTATCAACGATGAGCTAGAAAGCATGTGAAATTCTTACTGCCATCTACAACAGAGTCGTGCGGGTGAAGCTAATCCGCCTCCAAACTTTGAGGTTCAATCTCGAAGCTGCTCAAATGAAAGATGAAGAAAAAAATCTTTGATTATTATTTAGATTACTTCTAATTGTGAATATAATGAGGAGAAATGGAGAGAAGATGGAGGACATCCGAGTGATAGAGAAATTGCTCCGATCCCTCACATTAAAGTTCGAGCACGTGGTGACTGCAATTTAGGAGACAAATAATTTGGAGGAGATCTTAATAGAGGAGCTTTTGGGATCTCTCCAAGTTCATGAGTAACATATGCAAAAGAAGATTGTTCCACGATTTTGGAACAAGCATTAGAGTCAAAGCTGACTTTAAATTATTGAGGCTCACATAGTAGAGGACGTGGTCATAGTACAGGCTGGGGACGTGGTCCCTAATAATGAACCACTTAAAATCAAGTGGAGGCTCAAAGTTTCAAAGGTCGAGGATGAAGCAATCGGGAAAGATTCAAATTTGGACATGGAAATAACAAGAACGTCCAATGTTACAACTGTAAAAAAAATTTAAACATTATGCCTCAGATTGCTGGTATAGAATTGAAGATCTTACAAATCTCCCGAGGCAACAAATAATGTGGGTGATAAGTGTACTCTTCTTCTTGCTCATGATGATTTAAGTGTTCAGAATGATGTTTGGTTCCTTGACTCGGGTGGTAACAACCATATGGCAGGAAGAAAGATCTCTTCATGAAACTCAAAGGAGTTCATGAAAGTGTGAGCTTGGGAGATTTTTCAAAATTTCCCGTTGAAGGTAAAGGAAAGAACAAAATCTACCAAAAGGATGGTAAGTTCAAGTATATTTCTGATGTTTATTATATTCCTAACATGAATAGTAATATTCTCAGCATCAGTCAATTACTCAAAAAAGAATACAAAGTACATATGAAAAACAACCATCTTTGATTGAAAAATGCCAAAGGAGGCCTTATAGCTTGTGTTAAGTTGAGAAGAAACCATATGTTTCCCTTGCATCTAAATGCGAAACTTGAGAGGTTTTTTTCAAGGACTCGAGGTGAGTCATGGAGGTGGCATCTTCGCTTCGACCATCTAAACTTCAACGGCCTGAAGCTACTCTCTACAGCCAGCATGGCACAAGGCTTACCACAATCGATCCACCGAGTCATATTTGTGAAGGTTGCATGATTAGCAAAGCAAACACGATTTCCTTTTCCCAGTGAAAAGTCATGGAGAGCGGAGGCATCATTGAAGCTTGTTCACACAAACATCTTCGGACCAATAGATCCCGTCTCTTTAGGAGATAATAGATATTTTATTACTTTCATTGATGATTTCAGTAGAAAATTGTGGGTACATTCTTAAAGAAAAATTTGTTGTCTTTACTTACCTTCAAGCATTTTAAAGCCCTTATTGAAGTGGAGAGTGGCCACAAACTAATAACTCTCCAATTTGATCGAGGTGGAGTTCTCAAATCTGTTTCAAGAATGCTGTAGTAAGGAATAAAGAGACATTTTACTACTGCCTACACACCACAGTAAAATGGTATCGCAGAAAGAAAGAACCATACTATTCTTGACATGACAAGAATCATGCTAAAAAAGGGGCTGCTGAAGCAGTTCTGGGTGGAAGCTGTGGCGTGTTCAACTTACTTGCTTAACTGGTGCCTAACAAAGCAAGTGAAGGGAAAGACTCCTTAAGAGGCGTGGAGCGGTTACACGCCTAGTGTGAGACACTTGCGAATTTTTGAGTATATTGCATATGCTTAAGTACCTGAAGTCAAAAGGAAGAAGCTTGACAATCACGGTGAAAAATACATTTTCATCAGATATAGCGAGGAGTCGAAGGCATACAAGCTCTACAATCCACTAACTAAGAAACTAGTGGTTAGTAGAAACGTTGTCTCCAATGAAGTAGAAGCGTAATGTTGGAGCAATGAAGAGATTGTCAAAGAGCAACCCGTGGTGGATGAACTTGATGAGCCCCCACAGGAGATTCCACCACCAGCTACACCACCATCTCCTCAACATGCTATACCCTTTCCTGCAAGAGCCTCTTTATCTTCTGGGAAAGGTAGTAGTAGCGAATCTGTCGTGCAAAAAGGTCCTACCAAAAGGAGAAGCCTCAGGGAGATCTATAAGCAGATAAGAGAAGACGGAGAGACTAATCTCTTCTGTTTATATGTTGAGCAGGAGCCTCTCACTTTCCAAGAGATTGAGGAAGAAGATTATTGATGGAGGAGGAGATTCATGCTATACAAAAGAATGGCACCTGGGAGTTGACAACACGCCCACAAAATCACAAGGTGATTGGTGTCAAGTGGATGTACAAGATCAAGCGCACAGCCGATGGAGAAGTTGATTGGTACAGGGCGATGCTTGTAGCTAAAGACTACAGACAGAAGTACAACATCGACTATGAAGAAGTTTTTTGCGCCGGTTGCTCGACTAAGCAAGTGCGTTTATTAATCTCACTAGCAACTCTTCACATGTAGAAGATAGATATACCATCTTGATGTAAAGTCAGCATTCCTCAATGGTATTCTTGAGAAAGTGGTGTATGTGCAATAACCAGAAGGTTTTCTGGTTGAAGGGCTAGAGAACAAAGTGTACCATCTGAAGAAAGCCTTGTACGACCTAAAGCAGGTACCACAGGCGTGGAATGCCCGAATTGATGGCTATCTTCATCAAAATGACTTCATCAAATGTCTCTATGAGCATGCCATCTACATGAAGAGGAACCGTTAAGGCGAATTTATAATAATTGTCTTTATATTGATGATCTGTTGTACACAGGAAGTAGCGTTGAGATGCTTATTGAATTCAAGGTGGCGATGTTTAATAAATTTGAGATGACGCACAATGGATTGATGTCTTATTTTCTTGGTATCAAAGTGAAGCAGCAACAAGATGGGATATATCTTAAAAGAAGTGCACAAGGAGATCTTGAAAAAATTCAGGATGAGTAACTGTAACCCAGTGAACACCCCAATAACCATAGGAATGATGCATCAAGAGAAGGAAATGGTGATTTTGTAGACTCGACTCTCTTTAAGAGTTTAGTTGGTAGCTTGAGGTACTTGACGATCACAAGCCTGATATCGTTTATGGTGTGGACTTGTAAGTAGCTATATGGAGACACTGAAGGAGTCTTATTGGCTAGCTGCGAAGAGGATTCTAAGGTATATCAAAGGCAAACTCAACAATGGTCTATTTTATACTTATTGTGAAGCTGCAGAGTTAATAAGCTATTCAGATAGTGACTGGGGAGGTGATCAGGATGAGAGAAAAACATGGTTCAAAGACTCGGCCGAGTCGGAGACGAGTCGGCCGAGTCGTATCCGTCTCGGCCCGCTCCGAGACGAGTCCGAGTCACGAGTCGGTCGGCTCAACTCAGAGGAGACCAACTCGGCCGAGAATCAGAGTTGACTCGGTCGACTCGGCATTATGATGATGATTTTATGTCTCATCGCAATTCAATGTGAAAATAACTACATTAGCATGTATTTATGAATGTACTTTGTATAATTTACTATATTGTGTATGTATTTTGATATGCTTTTACCGACGACGCGTGTATTTATACTTTCGCTTCATGTTTAATATGCTAGGTGATATATTTTGGACATGTGATACATGAATGTGGGTGTCTACATTTTTTTTTAAATTTGTCGTGATTTTTTCAGAATTTTTTGAGCTTTCTCTATAGCGTTTTGCGCGTATCGCCCGATACCGATCCGAGTCGCCGAGACCGATCCGTCTCAGTGCCCGCCGAATCGGCGGCCGAGATCGTGACTGTGAACCATGGAGAAAAAACACATGTTATATCTTCTATCTTGAGTCAACTGCATTTTCATGGGTTTCAAAGAAGTAAGGAGTTGTAATCTTACCTTCATGTGAAGTAGAGTCTGTGACGGTTTTGAATCTATTTGGTTACGAAACATTTTAAAAGAGTTGGATTATTCACAAGAAGACTAGACCATAATATTTGTGGGCAACAAATCAGCCATCTAACTTGTAAAGAACCTAGTGCATCATGGAAAAAGTAAGCACATTGATACTTGGTTCCACTTTCTTCAAGATCATGTGGAGAAGACTATAGAGCTCCAACATTGCCACACTACTGAGCAAGTTGCAGATATATTCACTAAGCCATTATTAAGCGAAATTTTCATGAGGTTAAGGGACATGCTTGGCATAAAGATATTTTTATTTGAGGAGGCGTGTTGGAATATCAAATCAAAATTAATGCGATTCATGGCATTAGTGGAGAAGTGGAAAGACATCATAAAATGTGATTTATGGCTTTAATGAAGAAGTAGAAAAATCATTATAACTTGTGAATTGAAAAGTCATCATAAATTGTGAAATTGAAAGAGTCATCACCTTTAGAGAAATAAAAGAGTCACCATAAATTAGAGAAGTTGAAGAGTCATATATGCATTACTTTATTGTTATTTGTTTATGACATTAAAGAAGGGATTAATGTGGATGGTTGGTATTTTTGTAAGTTTTTCTTTGAAGCCTATAAAAAGCTAGTGTACCTCTTGTTTTACAAGCAAGTAAGGAAGAAAAGTTGAATTAGATCCATTCTTCAGTTAAAAATTTAGATTATAGTATATTAGTCTGTAGATTAGTATACAACAAAATGGCCGTTCTTTAGTTTATGACTCTATTGAGGTTAATTTTCATGCCAAAATGGTTAGATCTGCTAACCAGTGACTTGGCTTTACTAGGTTCTGTGGCATAATTGCTTTGGCTAGAATTTTGGCACCAACTCATTAGAGGATCGGTGTAAGGTTATCAACTAGTATTAAATTATTAGCACCAACTAAAAAAATTTAAATTTCTCTCTCAACAAAATAAACTTTCAATGTTTATTCCTCAGTGCTTTAAGATTAAATATCTCTCAAATTGAGTTCTTTTTGAAAACTATATCAACCAAAATGAAATTTATGCATCTGGACCAAGGTTTGAGAACTCGGTTTCAGTTTTGGACCCTTCTTTTTGTCAAAGGTTCCTATCAATTTCATTAGTTCGACAGTTTTGTTTCAAGTTTTTGTATCGGTTTTAATGTATATAATCATGTAGAAATCTTTGATTATTTTTATTTGTAGTTCGTAAAAAGCATACAATATGAATATTTAGCTAAATGAGTGTTAAATCAAGAAAAGTGAACTTTTAATACTCATCAAGTTAACCCACAATTAATCAAAGTTAATATGAAAAATTTTCAATCTAAAAGTTAAATTAAGATTATAGCTAAAATTAAATTAAAAGTATCTAATTAACATCTAGTTATGAAAAATTAGAACTTACTAAGTTTGGCTAATTAGGTTAATGGGAGATGAAATTATTAAGTAGAAACAATATACTATCCCTCACTTTTTCTTTATTTTTAAAATTTTTTTTATGGTTTCGCTATGTTTCATCTGAAACTCTCCGAACGTTAACGAAACTAACTGATACATGCGTAGTGGCTGAAACTTAGCGAAGACCAGTACTCACTGAGACCAAAACGAATGGCCGAAACCGAGACGAAACTAGCGAAACCTCAAACCTTGATATGGAGAAACATCCCCTCTCTTCTATGTAATGGATGCATTAGGCGTCATTTTTCATGTCTCAGCCATGTGTTCTTCGTATTGGAAATATGACATACATGTGATGTATCAACTTAAAGAAAATAGCATATGTATACCATCGAGTATCATGTTGCACATTATATATACTTACAAAACTTTCACCAGAAAAAAATATACTTATGAAAAACAGGGAGCTTCTCTTATGTAATCACGACATAAACATTATATGATTATGCCCTGCTGCATAGAAAATCAGTTTTATATTTATCCACACATTGTTCTAAGTAGTTCACAATTTAAATTTTATTCAAATTCTGTTCATATAGTTGCTAGTGGATTGGAGAGTAGTCTTAGGCCTCATTTGGGAACAAGGTCAAGTCTTCCCACCTGAGGTTTGGGAGAGTTTCGGCCCCAAAACGGGGTTACTGAAACTGGGCCTTGTTTGAGAACCAAAATGGATTTTTCCAGTTTGACTGGGTTTTTACCAAACCAAGACCAACTGAGAAAGAGAAGTTGCATTGCCAAACACTAACTAAAGCTAGTGAAACCCTAGTTTTAGAAGGTTTCAGAAACTGGGGTTTGGGGTTTGTATGGTTTCGAACCTCATTTTCATTTTAACTTAACGAAACCTCAGTTTCGGAACCATGTAGCCAAACTAGGCCTTAGGGTGTAAAGTTTTCCTTGGCATTTTGAACATTAAGATTTATTGTTTCATAGAAGGCACAGATAGTGAAAATGGGTGCAACATAACCTTTCTTAGTGTCATTGATTTGATTGCAAGTGAAATTATTTTGGATTTTCTTTGTAGCTGATATGCATAATTGCATTCATGTTGTTTACCATCTTGGTGATAGGGCTGCTAATCAGCAAGATGGCTACTTTATGCTATAATAAAGTTATTCAATTGAACTTCCCTGCACCTTTCTTGTGTAATTCAAAGTTTCCTTTGGATAATTATGCTTACGTGGTACAATATAGGTTTTTGAGATGAAAACATTGTCCACTTTTTATCCCTGTTATGTGTGGTTTTAACAATATTATTTTGTTTGGCGACCACTTGAGTTCATTCAGTGCATGCTTTACTAGTTCATGAGTATTGACAAGCATGCAAATGCTTTAGTTAGTTCTTGTTCTCCATTACTGAATGCCCTAGTGATCGAAAAACATAGCAGGATCTGTAAGTTTTCTTTTAGTCTGAAAGAATATCGTTAATTATGTACAGCTCAACATTAACATTCATGTTTCATTCTTTTAGATAGAGTTTTTGGTCCTGCCACATCTTCTAAGGCTGTTTATGATGTGGCTGCTCGCCCAGTTGTTAAAGCTGCAATGGAAGGCATTAATGGTAAGTTTTTATTTTGTAATCTCTTTTTGTAGAAATAAACTTTCTACCATCCAATTCATACTTACTGCTAAAGCATTCATATAAGCATTGACCTAGATCACTTAAAGGATCAACAAGTTGAAGGTCTAATGACATTATGATTTTTCAATATTGACTTGAAATCAAGAGTAATATACATTAATTTATATTCCATACTAGTTCTGTGAGTTAAATATGCTTCTATAACATCCATCACTTGTTACCTGCCCATTAAACATGTTTTATGATCAAACCAAACATCTTTTTACTGGAAAAGAAAGAAAAACAGAATCCCAAAAATGCCAGGGTACAGGTTCAGGGGCAAAAGTGTATGCTAGTGACCCGTGATTAGCAAAATTGTCATGAGCACAAAGTGTTAGGTCTCCTAAATTTAGGAGCAAGTGCTTTGTACATATAGTTCCTAAGAACCATGGTTCATAGTCGCGGTCTCGGCCGCCGACTCGGTGGGCACTGAGACGGATCGGTCTCGGCGACTCGGATCGGTCTCGGGCGATACGCGCAAAACGCTACATAGAAACCTCAAAAAATTCTAAAAAAATCACGACAAATCTTAAAAAATGTAGACATCTACATTCATGTATCACATGTCCAAAATATATCACCTAGCACACTAAACATAAAGCGAAAGTATAAATACACGCGTCGTCAGTAGAAACATAATAAAATACATGCACAATATAGTAAATTGCACAAACTACATTCATAAATGCATGCTAATGTAGTTATTTCCACATTGAATTGCGATGAGGTACAAAATCATTATCATAATCATCTCTGCGGTAAGTAGATAAACTGATACTAGTGCTTGTAGATCTCTCAAGTTGTGGTCTATAGTCATGGACATATGTCACACCATAATGTTGGTCTAATTTCAAACTCAACATTTGCATATGACCTTTAAGACTATAAGTTCCTCCATCAGTGCTATTGTTTCCCTCATTATTATCATCATCATCGCCGTCGCCATCATCGCCATCACTGTCATCGTTATCATCACCATCTTCACTATCATCACTACTAAAACTGGATAAAACCCTCACATCTTCACCACCACCACCATCATTTGCTTCTCTTATACCTCTGAGGGGGGAGGGGAGAGATCGGAAACAGGGAGAGAGTGAGGGGGAGGGGAAAGAGAGAGACGGGAGATGGAATGGGAGAGAAAGAGAGCAGGTGAGAGAGGGAAGGGGAGAGAGAAAAAGAGGGAGGGGAAGGGAAAGAAACAGAGAGAGACGAGAGATGGAGAGGGGGAGGAGAGATAGAAAGAGCGGGTGAGAGAGGGAGGGGGGAGAGAGAAACAGAGGGAGGGGAGAGGGAAAGAGACATAAAGAGGGAGGAACATCACTTGGGGCTAGGGAGTAGCGGTCGGCGACGATCGGGCAGCTGTGGAGTTCAGATCTGAGCGCTGACGATCGGGCAGCGGCGGCAATCTCCAGATCTAAGCGAGGTAAGTTTCTTTTTCTTTTCTTTTTTTCTTTATACCCGTTCGTCACGGGTGAATATACGTTTCGAGCCGACTTGGCCGAGAATCGGAGTCGACTCGGCCGAGTCACGACCGACACGACCGATTTGGCCGTGAATCGGCCGAGTCGACCGACTCAACTCCGATTCTCGGCCGAGTCGGTCTCCTCTGAGTTGAGTCGACCGACTCGTGACTCGGACTCGTCTCGGAGCGGGTTGAGACGGATAAGACTCGGCCAACTCGTCTCCGACTCGGCCGAGTCTTTGAACCATGCTAAGAACTCAAGAATTAATCATAGCGAGTAATTTTGGGGGGTGAACTTGTGGTATAAACACCTTATTCAGTGTGCTAGGGTGAGTGTGCTAGGGTGAAAGTAGTAGTAGAATGGGTGGGGTGTTACAAATGTTTTTTTGTGCTTTGTCGCAATCAGGAAAATCTTGAGTCAGAAACTTTACTGCAAATTGGCTGGCTTTCTTTCTAGTTGAAGCTTTACACATTTTGAGCATGAGCCTCATTCTTCAACTACTCAATATTTCTAAAAGTCCAAGCCGGGTACCAACTGTGTAAACCCTAATAATAGGCCCAGAACCACCCATTTACTCCCCAAGAAAAGGCACAAAGGACTGCTATAGAGTTCCAAAAATTCTTTTATTTAATACAGATTCATTGTTCAATGAAAGTTCAATATGATAGACATTGTTTTGTATTTAAGTACATACATAAACACACACATATATTATGTTAGGTTTAGAAAATAGAAGGCTTAACCCTAGATGGGGATTAGCCTCTCCTTTATATAGATGAAATCAAGATAAAAATACAATTGTATTCCTGTTACTCACTTTAATACTTCTCAAGTTGGAGCATTGATCATGTCCAGCTTATTACAAAGACTAGAAAAAAGGAAAAAAATTTTAAATAAATTTTCAACAACAAGAGATGAATACGATCATAGCGGTAGTAAATGAAGACAACAATAATATTGATGTTAGATTCAATCAACAATAACAGAAATCAGTGCCAGCAACAGAAGTAGCCGACAACACCATCTGATGAGTCAATAGCAACAACAATTTATGGCGAAAGAATTAAAGGAGGCAACAATTGATGACGACTAGGGTTTTGGAGCATGAAGACGTTTAGGGGTCTTTTCTATGGAGGAAATGACCTCTAGGGGGTTTTTGAGAGATGAAGAGTACGGTTACTATTCACAATGAATAGTACCGCATGGTACCATTCACATGAACAATACTTTTTTTTGCAATGTGAAATTCAGATCAACATTAGATATGAATAAAAGAAAGAAAAAGAAAAAAGAAGATACGGTGTAGATGAGTGACAACTAGAGTTTTGAAGAAGAAGGTGATCATGATTGATGGAGGCGTAGTTGGTGATGGAAAAGGGATCACTTTGATACTATGTTCAGGTTTTAGGAATAGAGGTTTAACCCTAGATGGGGATTAACCTCTCCTTTATATAGATGAAGTCAAGATTGAATTACAATAGTACCCTTACTTGCTATTCATTCTAATATATTACTTATATATGCATATACGTACTAGTAAAGCCTTGCTACTTTCAGAAATATCCAGGATGTGAATAGTTAGGGCTGTCAAACAAATGTGTGGCTTGTGAATAATTCGTGTTTGGCCTTGTGTTTAGCTGGGTTTAGCTTGCTCAAATTGCTCGAGTTTATAAAGGAGCTAAATTTAAATTAGGCTCTCTGGCTTCTTTTTGGCTAGAATATGCTTGATTTGTGATATTTTAAATATAAACAATTGTACAATTTTTACTATAGAGAAGTTCTCAGTTACAATCAACTTATGGTAGGACGTGTTAGTTATGTTATATTTTATCATATCGTAAATGAACTTTTAACAAAAATTGATATGAAACATGTCCATGTAATAGGAAATCAGTGATAAAATTATCAAAATTATGCTTTGTAGGATCTAAAAATTATGTCAACACAAATTTAAAATAAAGGATGATTAGCGTTAAGTATAAACTTGCACAAAAGGAAATTAAATCATAGAAAGTAAATCAAACGCAAACACAAGTGATTTATCCTGGTTCGGTCCTCTTGACCTACATTCAGTCTCCAAGCCACCCGCTTAAGTTTTTTCTTTAACCTTGATTTTGTACACCTAAAATGAACACCTTGTATACCACTTGACAAATCTCCTTTGCTAAGTGTATACAACTCTTCTTACAACCAAGAAGACAACACCTTGTATAACTTCTCTTCAACCTGAAGACACTCTTGTACAATCTTTTTCTTTGAGTAATTACAATCAATTCTATAAGCCTTGAGACTGTATGTGATCGTGAACAAGGACTCTTATAGGTGGACTCTCAGATATCTTCACTAAAGGATTGGAAGTTTAGTGAAGAATAGAAAGTAGAGAGTTTTCTGAAAAACAGATTTTTGAACAGAATTTTTGGGTAGAAAACTATTGATATCAATTGGTGTTTTTAGCTTAGGACAACATCCCTATTTATAGGTGAAATCTATAGTCAGTTAGGGTAGTTATCAACTTGAATTTGAATACTAAAACTTTGGATAAAACAACAGAAATCAGAAACTGACTGACAGTCAGAAACTGCCATTAGTCGACTTGAGGAAGAGGGTTAGTCGACCATGGTAATGATTTTTGCCTTGAGTAGTTGATATCATAAAGGGGGCAAGTCGACTAAGGAATGGTTGATGCAAATGACATGTTTCTGGAAACTGAACTTAGTCGACCAGCAAGATATATATAAGTCGACTACAACTAATATTAGTCGACTAGGAAAAATATAAGTCGACTAATCATGGTATGCAGAACAGAAACAGAGAGTTGGTATGTATCTGAAGCAAAAACTAAGTCGACTATAGGTGGTATAAGTCGACTATGCTTGGTAATAAGTCGACTAATAGGCTTATGATGTGTGTGTGTTTCAAGACTTTTAACATTCTAATAAACATTACAATACACATCCATAGCCATTATTCTTGGGAAGTCTTGAGCATGTAGGACTCTTGTATAAGCTTGTAAGATAGAGTTTCAATGAAATGGCTTCACAAATGTATCATCAAAATCAAGTTTCAACATTCTCCCCCTTTTTGATGATGACACTTTGTGTGCACAAAAACTCCCCATGCAGAGAATATGTTATATGTTCTCCCCTTGCATAGAACATGTTATAACAGATATAGAAAACATGTGTTCTCCCCCTGCAAAAAATATATCATAACAAATATATATGATAAATGTTTAAAATATTTTTTTATCAAACTTTTTATACAGTAACTGAAAGATAAACATTAGAATGGTACCAATCATTATAAGATCAAGGCATTAACCTTTAGGAATTCAAACCCAATTTGAATTTGATTTTCATCCGTCAGTATTCACATAATTGCATGAATTACATATATAATCTATGTATGATACAATATAAGTATTTTTCTCAAAAATGCTTAAGTTTTTAGGAATCCATATGTACTTGTTCTTAATTCTTTTTGAAATAATATCAGTATTTCTTTTCACAAAAGAATTATATGGATTATGATTTTTTTACTAGCATGTGTAGATTTTTCCACTCTGATTTAAGAATCCAAGACCATAATGATTATGTGACATCTTTTGATACGATAACAAATCATATAAATTTTCTTTTCCTTGATTTAATTTAGTCACATTTTTCAAAATCTCTTCATACTTTTATTTTGAAACTTGACATGTTTTTATCTAAAACAAAAATTCTTTCATTTAAAGACATAGTTTCTTTTTTAAGCATTACATTTTTTTATAAAATTCTCATTATCCTTTTTCAATGATGATATAACTTTTTCAAAATCATCTTTTTGAGAATTTATAGAAGAAATTTGAGAAACATAACATAAATTTTCTTTGATAAGATTTTCATTTTCCTTTGATAAAATTTTATTCTTTATCTTTTCATTCTTAAGATCATTGTATAATTCATGAAATGCATCTAAGAGTTCAGTATATTGTACCTCATCTTCTTCTTGAGCCATGAAACAAATGTTGGCATGTTCAGTGGCTTCTTCTTTGTCAGAGGAAGAGGAATCAGTATTCTCCCATATTGCTTGATAATCTTTCTTCTTTTTGAACTTTTTTATCTTGAATTTTCCTTTATTTTTGAGCAATGGCAATCCTTCTTCATAGGACCTGTTTTATTACAATTAAAACATTTAAACTTACCTTACTTCAAGAGCTTTCTGAACTTTCTTGAGAGCATTGTCATCTCCTCTTCATCGTCATCTGAATTGTCCGTATCTGAGGATGCATGGAAGGCAAGTTCTTTCTTCTTTGCGAAAGGTTGTTCATCCTTCTTTCTGTCTTCCGGTTGTACTTCATATGCCATTAAATTACCAATAAGGTTTTCTAATGACATAGTGGAGAGATCATTTGCTTCTTCGATCGTAGTTGTCTTCTTATCCCAATCTGATGTGAGTGCACGAAGGATCTTGCAAACTTTTTCGACTTTGGTGTATTCCTTTCTAAGGGATGCTAAGGAATTTGTTATGTCAGTGAACCTTGTTATTATTTCTGAAATTGTTTCGTTCTCCATCATTTTGAAGAGTTCGAACATGTGAATAAGAACATAAATTTTAGATTCTTTAACCTTATTTGTACCTTCATGTGTTACCTGTAGTATGTGTCATATTTGATTTGCAGATGTGGCTGTTGACACACGATTGAATTCTTTTTTAGTTAAGGTACGGAACAATGCATTCAACGCTTTGGCATCAAGGTTCGCATTCTTATTTTGATCATCACTCCAAGCGGTGTAGTTGGTTGTCGTCTTGGTGTACGGTGCTTCTACTATGTTCCAAAGTTCATAGTTGAGTGATTGCAAGCATTGTTTTAAATATCGGCTAATATACTGGTATATCGGTCGAGATACCGATATTTTATCCAAAACGATACGATGAGTGCAAAAATTACCAGATATCGTTCTGGACCGATATGGGCCGATATATCGCCACGTGGCTGATATATCGGTCGATATCCGAGATGAAATATCTGATATATCAGCTGATATAGTAACTTATTTGGATAATTATTATTATTTTTTCCTTGAGAGATCGTTTTATTTTATTCTATGTTCATTGTGGTATTTCAATGATGTTTTTATATGATGTTTGGATAATAACTTATTTCTTTTAATAATGTCTTATATGTATTGACTATTGATATATCAATCGGTATTTAGTACCATATCACGATATATCACCTGGTATTCGGTATATAATTTTGGTGACTGGTATATCGTTGATATCCGATATTTAAAACACTGATTGCAAGTAAATCTTCATTCTACACTTCCAATAGTTGTAATTCGATCCATCGAATAGCGTTGGACGTTGTGTAGAATGTCCTTCTTTGAATTGTGATGAAGGAAACTCCATTGCTATCCTTGTAGGTTGTTGACTGGGCATGCAGGGCTCTGATACTAATTGTAGGATCTAAAAATTATGTCAACACAAATCTAAAACAAAGATTTTAGAGTTAATAAAAGAACTTGCACAAAAGGAAATTAAATCACAGAAAGTAAATCAAACGCAAACATAAGTGATTTATCCTGGTTCGGTCCTCTTGACCTACATTTAATCCCCAAGCCACCCGCTTGAGATTTTCCTTTAACCTTTGATTTTGTACACCCAAAATCACCACCTTGTATATCACTTGATAAATTCCCATTGCCAAATATATACATCTCTTCTTACAACCAAGAAGACAACAACACCTTGTACAACTTCTCTTCAACCCGAAGACGCTCTTGTACAATCTTTCTCGTTGAGTAATTACAATCAATCTTATAAGCCTTAAGACTGTATGTGATCGTGAACAGGGACTCTTATTGGTGGACTCTCAGATATCTTCACTAAAGGATTGGAATTTGAGTGAAGAATAGAAAGTAGAAACAGTTTTCTAAAAAACAGATTTATGAACAGAGTTTTTGGGCAGAAAACTATTGATATGAATTGGTGTTTTTAGCGTAGGACAGCATCCCTATTTATAGGTGAAATCTATAGTCAGTTAGGGTAGTTATCAACTTGAATTTGAATACTAAAACTTTGGATAAAACAGCAGAAATCAGAAACTGACTAACAGTCAGAAACTGCCATTAGTCGACTTGAGGAAGAGGGTTAGTCGACTAGGGTAATGATTTTTGCTTAGAGTAGTCGACATCATAAAGGGGGCAAGTCGACTAAGGAATGGTTGATGCAAATGACATGTTTCTGGAAACTGAACTTAGTCGACCAGCAGTATATATATAAGTCGACTACAACAATATTAGTCGACTAGGAAAAAATATAAGTCGACTAATCATGGTATGCAGAATAGAAACAGAGAGTTGGTATGTATCTGAAGAAAAAACTAAGTCGACTATAGTTAGGAGTAAGTCAACTATAGGTGGTATAAGTCGACTATGCTTGGTAATAAGTCGACTAATGGGCTTATAATGTGTGTGTGTGTTTCAAGGCTTTTAACATTCTAATAAACATTACAATACACATCCATAGCCATTATCCTTGGGAAGTCTTAAGCATGTAGGACTCATGTATAAGCTTGTAAGATAGAGCTCCAATGAAATGGCTTCACAAATGTATCATCAAAATCAAGTCCAACACGCTTCACTAATAAAGCTACGATTTTCAGGTAGAAAAGATTAAACTAATAACGCTAGCGGACAGGCTAATCAATTTCAATCGTGAAGAAATTAACGATAATAACTATGTTATGCAGGCAAACCTTCTACAATCAATATCAAGAGTAATGAATCACAAGTCGCAGATGCACACAATCTCATAAATATATAGACAACGGTAAGGCAGATAAAATTCTAAAAATTAATTATCAAGACCCTACAAATAAATGACCGTGATGAGGAAAACTCACCTGCTGAGGGCCACCTTGTTCTGCTGATCTCTGTTAGGATGCGTAAGACTGTTTCCACGACTTCAACGCTTCGAAAATGGTTCGAATTGGACTCTGAATGGATGAGAAAGACTCAAAAAACCAATTTTTACCGCTAACATGTCTATTTTCTGCTGGTGGAGCGGATCTAGGCCTGCTAGTGAGTCGGATCTAAACTTCTGCGAAATGGATCAGGTCGGATCTGTTGGCAGAGCGGGCCGGGTTATGCAGTGAATCAGATCGTTTGCCAGGCCGGGTCGTGATGGATCTGGACTTGAGTGGATCTGGGTTGGGGAGGGTTTGCACACGAAACGGATCTGGTTCTACTTCGCGTTGAACAAAGAAGGCGAGGGGTCACGGCGGCGACCTTGCGGTCAAGCGAGGGAGGACGCTTGGATGGTGCCTGTCAGCATCGACGGAGAAAGGCAGAGGCTGAGGGAGGAGAAGGCATTGTGGGAGAGGATGGACGAAGCTGCAAAGGCCTGATGGGCTCTAATGAAGTTGCATATGGACGATTTGGGCTGCGGCGACTGTTGTTGAGATTGGTGCAGCCGAGATTTTTTCTTGATTGTGCAAGCGAGGTGAGAGGAAAGAGGGGGCGTGGGCAAGAGGAGATAGGGAAGAGAGCGCGGCGGCTAGAGAGAGGAGGGCGCGACGCCACAACTAGGGAGAGGAAAAAGATGGTGCAAGAGATGGAGGGTGAGGAGGTGGCGGTTGCAGGTGAGGGGCGGCACGAGGACGATACGGAAAATATGCAGATGGCGCTGGAGGGGGAGGAAGGTGTGAAGACTTGGGTGGCTGTCGGCTGCTACAACAGAGGGACGGGGAGGAAAGGGGTTAGCGGAGGTTGCGGAGGTGAGCGAGAGGCGGCGACACAGTGGAGTAAGCGAGGTGAGAGGTGGGATATGGCTAGTTAGGGGTTCACACTACTCAATTAGGGTTCTTTAGGGTTTCACACACTTGAAACGAATTTTGAGAGAAGAGAATCCATAGAATAATTTTTATCGAAAATAATTCTGCATTAATTTATTAATTAGAGCAAGAGCTTTTAGATTGGCTTTACAAACATAAGAGAAAGTTTCACAACCACTATGAGACTAAAATAATACTAAATAAGAAAAATAAAAGTCAATTCAAATAAAATAAAGGACTATAACTAATCGAACCACATGAATGCGATGCGTCTCCTTCTGCGTTGTTATACTCGCCAGCGACGCGACTGGATGTCTCCATAAAAAATTCTTATAAATGTCACACTACCGGCCAACATTATAGGGTTAATATCGTAGCGGGTATCTCAAAACCCGGTACGATATTGCCGATATATATTAGCATCAATCAATATTTTAAACCATACTTTTAAGGATGTGGTATTTCAAATATAAATCATATATAGTTTATACAAAGATATATAAAAATTTATATTTTCTGATATGGAAATCTTGTCAATTAGAATAATCAATCATGTGTTATGTCACATGTGGTTTGCAGGTTGATTTTCATGTATCTATAAATGAACCTTTAGCAGATATTTTCATGTATCTATAAATCAACCTTTACCAGATATTTTCACTCAAATTGTAGTTACACCCATTGGATACCTACTAGTGTATTAGATTTACTTGCATAATGAAATGCAAGAGAAGTTTGCAAAAAAGAAGTTTTTACTTGTAGCCATTTCTTCCCCGGCAAAGAGTTGATTTGAAGTGCTTTATGCTAATATCGAAAGCTCAATTCCAAGGACCGTCAAATAAATGAGCTGCTTGTGAATTTTCTGTGTGACTTAGTATTTAATTATCTCGCTCAAATAGCAACAACCACACTCAAATAAGGTTAGTGATGCGGACATCAAGCCATGTGTCACCGGTGGAGACGCCTTGTTCTAATTTCCCAGTAGTAAAATTTATTGCATTTTTAGTTTTTTTTTTTATTTTGGAGTTGTATTTTTATTAGGAGTTTAGTTTTTTTAATTTTGGAATTGCATTTCTATTTTTATTAAGAGTTTGAGTTGTATTCAAATTTTGTAAAAGTATATATAAGGCCTTATATTAAACAATGAATGCAATGAAAATTATAAAGATTTTTCTTCAAATTGTGAGTTTTGAGATCTCTACAATTCTCTCATTGTGTGTGAAGCCTTAGAGAAACCCTAATTTGAGTGTGAAACACTGGTTAGTATATCCCTTTCCCTATCTACTCTCTCCTATTCCAAAACCCTAACCTCAATTTCTAATACCTTCCTAAAACCCTATTTCTAGCTCTACAGTTTCTTTGACAAAGAAAATAAAAAAAAATGCTAGAAAATCTCTTCCTCTTCCCTCTCTTTTCTCTTTCACCCTCTCTTGCCTCTACCTCAGTGCACTAATACTGCCACTGCGCACCCTCATCTCCTCTCTATCGCGTGCACCACCGTACCAACCACCCTCCCTCCTTTCTCTTCTTCCAGCTCGCAACTCACCACCGCTGTACCATCTCTTTCTTCTTCCTGCCTTCTGCACCACCGCAATAGTGACCACTGCCCGGCCTCTTCATCTTCTTCTTCCTCTTCCTTGCCGCGCCTTGCCTTCCCGTCGACTTGTGCCACGACGTCTTTCTTTTCTGCCATCGCCCATCGACTGTGAACCATCCTGCCTGCTCCTATCTGCCTGCGATCATTCTTCCCCTGCAACCCACCATGCCCCTCTTTGCCTCACCACTAAGCCTCACAATCACTCTGACCTCGTCCGTTGTTAACGAGGCCACACAGTCATCCTTGTCGTCTTCAACGGGACTGAAACAACTAGGTTGAGAACAAAACCCGATTCAACTTCAACCCATTTAAAGAGAAACATGTTTAAGTCATCAAACTTGAGAGCAACCCGACTCGCTACTACATTATTTATTGGGTTCAGAAACAGAACAAACTTGTTATCATTATTGAGTTGATTTTCAGTCTGTATCTCTCTCATCCGAAGTCCAAATCACGCACGATTCGAAGCATTGGATTCATGAGAGATTTTTACGCATTGACAGTCATCACAGGACACTGAGGTCGACATGATCCTTAGTAAGTATATTTCTAATACACATCAGTTATTTTGAGTTCGATAATTAAATCTCTGATATTATATCAACTTAACTGCTTTTCACCAAAAGTAAGATGTGATTCTTTTTGCCTGTAATTCAGTAGATTTGATATTGACTGTAGAATTTTTGCCTGCATAAATTATTATTTTTAATTGATTCTTGATTAAAATTGGATTAATCTACGCGTGTTATTTTGTAAATCCATCGGCTTTATTAGTTTTAGTCATTTCTTACCAACGATCATTTCATGTTGGTGAAGCATTGATTTAGTTTTTTTATTGCTGATTTTCATACACATGTCACCGTTTTATATCAATTTGGTATCAAAGTACGGTTAGGATATGATTTGCATCATATAGGTATTTGTTAGAGAATTTTACTGGTTTCATGCATTTAAAAAATTGCATTTAGATTTAGAAAAATCATCTAGTTTAGAGTTGCATCTCTTCATCTTTATTTAAACTTTGTGTAATACATGTCCCCCCGTAGTGGTCACTGTTGGCCTAAAGGCCTATCATTCTAGTTTTGATGATGATTAACTCATGTAATTATAATATTAATGATCTTGTGCATAATAAGCTTCAGATATTTGATCAAGATCATAGTACATGTTTAGCTTCAACAAAAGTTTCGAAGTCAAGTTTTTAAGCTAGCACATATTGATTCAAGAGTTCGCGCTTCAAGCTTGCATCAAGTACTCAAAGAGGAGTCTAACTCATGGATCAAGTTTGGATCAAGTCAAGAAAAGAGAAGATTTTCAAAAGAAGACTTGAGTCCTTATTTGTAAGTTTTAAGAATTTTATTTTAGATAAAATATAAAGGATAGATTAGTTGTGGATTGCTCAAGCTCATTTACACACATACACACAAAATTTATATAGTATTTTCATGAGAAATATAGTTTTGGTTTAGTCTTAGTTTTCGTTTTGAGTTTCAAAGAATACATATATTGGTTTCATGAATATATTTCTTCAAAACAAAGTTTACATGGTTTATATGTGTATTGGATTCCATCCATATACACTATTGCTTCATATTGTTTAAAATAACTTATTTTGATGAGTTTATATCATGTGTTTAAGTTTTGTATTTATCAAAACTTATTTTTGTCAAAAACAAGTATATTTCATTTACTATATATATTGGATCATTTCTATACACACTATGCTTAAAAAGTGTTTAAATATATTGTTTTTGTATTTGAATAAGTTTTGAAAAAAAAATATTTTTCATTTTGAAGTTGGTTTTTGGAAAATACGATTTTCGGTTTAAGCTTAAATTCTATACCTCAAAAATAATTCAAATTATTTGTAATATGTGTTGACTTTTGATCACACGTATTTATACTTCAAAGTATTTCAATGAACTTATTTTTGTGATTTTTATGAGATTTTATGAGAATTTATATGTATATATCACATTTTAATCCTATAGTTCCAGATTCTGGGCTGCTGGCGGTCGACCAGCCAGTTGACTGAACCAGGGCTCGGTCGACTGACGTGCATAAGGCCCAACACCTCAGCTCGATCGATCGACTGGCCGACCGTAGCAAGGACTCGGTCGACTGAGTGGTCGACTGACTGACTTCGCCTAACTCTTGGTTGGGTGCCGGTCGTCCGAACGATCGACTATAGAGAGAAGATCTCTCTGTGGCCTGGGGATGGTCGACCGGTAACCCCAACAAGATTTGGTGTTTGAGTTGTATTTAAATTTTGTAAAAGCCTATATAAGGCCTTGTATCAAACAATGAATGCAATGAAAATTATGATGGCTTTTTTCTTAAATTGTTTGAGTTTTGAGATCTCAACAATTTCTTTCTGTGTGTGAAGCCCAAGAGAAACCCTAATTATAGTGTGAAACCCTAGTTAGTGCATCCACTTTCATATCTACTGTCTCCTCTTCCTAAACCATAACCTCAATTTTTAATCCCTTCCCTAAAACCCTATGTTTATTTCTACAATTTCTTTCACAAAGAAAATTTTAAAAAAACTAGAAAATCTCTGCCTCTTCCTTCTCTCTCTCTCTCTCTTGTCTCTCCTTCACAACACCAATACTACTACCGTACACCCTCACCTCCTCTCCGTCGCGTGCACCACAACACCACCCACCCTCCCTCTCTCTTCTTCTACCTCGCAACCTACCGTTGCCGTTCCATCTCATTCCCGCCTTTTGCACCACCGCAACAATGACCACTGCCCAACCTTCTTGTCATCTTCTTCCTCTTCCTTGTCGCGCCTTGCCTTCTTGTCGGCTTGCGCCACCGCGTCTTCCTTTTCTACTATCGCACATCAACTGTGAACCATCCCCCTGCTCCACATCTGCCCGCGGCCGTTCTTCCTGTGCAACCTGTCGTGCTCCTCTCTGCCTCACCATGATTGACAAAAATGTCAGTTCAAGGAGGTGTTTATCTGATTGGTGCTGCCCTCTAAATTCTTGCAATTTAACCGCGGTAGCAATGGCTATGCGGGTCGATCCTCAGGGCGAGATGCGATGGAAGCGTTTCGGTATCTTTTTAAGCACTAATTTGGTTAATTAGTTCTTCTTTGAAAAAGAAAAAAAATTCTATGTTAAATGTTAGATGTAGAAATATGAAGATAGAATTTGATTTAGAGATTAGGATTTTGAAAGGAATTAAAGAACACGACTTACTAATCATCTACCACCACTAACTTACTAACCTATGCTAGAACATACTTCATTTTGGATCATAAAAGTTACATTTTGGAGTTGCATTCAATTCAAGTAAGATACATAAGATAAATAACTAAACCCTATTTGAAATAATCACTAACTAAAACCTAACAATAAACTATCAAAGCCTTTTAAGCATAAAATAAAAAGAATACTAGGTATTCAACATTAAACTATCAAAGCTATCTAAGCATAGGATAAGAACAACTATTGGGAAGTATTAACATATATAGATTTAATTAGCCATTTTCATGTGCTTTCAAGAACTTTTACTAATCCTAGGGTTAAACATGCATTTGATTCAATCAGTTTACTCTAACATAGAATTAGAAGTAGTGGTGGAGAGATTAATAAGCCATAAATTAAATTAGCTACGCATGATGAAGACTGAAGAAAACATGATAAAGAGAAAACAAGTAAATAATAATAAAAGAGATTGGAAAGAAAAATAGAAGAACATTTTTGTTGACGCTGTCATCTTTAATCACAAAGAGCTTCCTCCTTCTTTACAAATCAAAACTTGAACTAAACCCTAAAATTACAAGAGAAATTCGGGAAAAAAACTAAAGAAAAATTCTAAGTTATGATCTCTAAAATAGATCTAAGATGATTCTTTGCTACCGCCTATGGTGTGGTATTTATAGGGAAATTAAGAAGCAGAATCCTAGTAGAACTTGTACACACAACAACCAAAGAAGAGTCAATAAGAAAGCCGCGAAAACGCGGTTTTTCAGGAGAAACCGCGACAAATGTACGGTGGATGGGGTTGCGTTTTGGGATCTGGCTTCATCTCATCCATCCATTTGAAGATATATCCTTATAATCTTCATTTGAATTCTGGATTTGAATATAATATTTATTTCTAGATAACTTGAGAAACAAGTTTCTCCAAATCTGAAGTTAATTTGAATTATCCTTTTTTCTCCAATTAGGATTAACTTTATCTCATTCATCTTCTAGAAATATATCTTTTGATTTTGGATTTGAATTGTGAAGATAATATATCCTTGTCCTCCTCTTGATTTTAAATTGATTTAAATTGAAATTTAAATTTAGATAGGATTAGGGATAAAATAGAAACTTCCTCTATTCTTTTCTTCCCATTTAAATAACTACATACCATAATCAAAAAGAGAGTTAAATAGCAAAGTTAACTAAAGAATAATCAAGAATAAATGTGTAAATATGATAATAATAATACAAAATTGAGAAGCAATCACACCCATACCTATTTTTTGATCGTCCTTGAGCAAAATAAAAAGAAAAATTAATCTAACCTAACTCACTTTTGAAGGAATCACGGTTGCACTTAGCATGCGTAACAAACTATTAAACCTCTAGGTTTTTCTTAGAGGACGAGTTTTGTCTCGTGAGAGTTTTCAGTGAATTACACCCACAAAATTCATAAAAGAGAGAAAAATAAAATATTAGTATTTTCGAAAACTTATTTTTGAAAGAGAAAATATTTGAAATATTTTTGTAAAAATCAAGTAATTTATAAGTCTTAGGATCATCTAATTATTCATTTCTATACTTAATCTCTATGCAAGTATTTATTATCAATCTATGCAAATATTTATTATAATTTTGGTTAGGATTCAAATTGAATTTCTCACTTAGTCTATTATTTTACTCTAACTCATATGTATTTTTGTGATCGTGAATATTTTAACTAAGAATTCTTCAACTCTAACTCTTAAGCCTTATATATATATATTTTTCTTTTTTTATATATTATGATAATAATATTTCTTAGTTATATTAGGTTTTCTAATTTGCCATGTAACGTGCCTAAGGTCGATGACTCCCAAACCGGACGGTCTTAGGGCACCAAGTGAGAAAACACCCCTAAAACTTAAAAACTTAAGCAAACAAGGCCACAAAATTAAGGATTTTATTTATGATATAAATCACTTTTAGGCGTGTATAATTATGCTTCATGAGGCACAACTACCCAGCTTAATCAAATGATTTTTTTTATATATAATATTTCATTTTTTAAGACACAAGATGTTTGTTTTGAATCCTAAGCTTGTAAGTGTGAAGAATACATATTTCATCAAGGTAAAAATCAAGATTAAATTACTTTTTCAATTTTAATCGACTTAACTGCTGTACATCAAAAGTAAGATTGTGTATCAAAAGTAAGATTGTGTGATTCTGCTTGCCTGTAATTCAGTAGATTTGATATTGACTGTAGAATCTTTACCTGCATAAATTATCATCTTTAATTGATTCTTGATTGAAATTAGATTAATCTACGCGTATTATTTTGTACATCTGTTTGCTTTATTAGTTTTAATCATTTTCTACCAACGATTATTTCATGTTAGTGAAGCGTTGATTGAGTATTTTATTGCTGATTTCACACGTCACTGTTTCACATCAGTTGGTCGTTCAAGTTCAGCTCGTTTTCACCCCTAAGAATAGTTCTATTCCAAATTGCAGGATGGATTACTCAAATTCAAAGAAGTGAACTGCCACTCCTAAACTACTAAAATTAAATATCAAACATTTTCAATCTGCTTTACCTGTGCACCAAGGGAGTGCAAAGTCAACATTCTAAAAATTTGTAAGATAACTTGATATTTTGGCATGGTTTTAAGTTTTAACTATTCCGATCAAAAGTGGCTACTGAGAGTATGATCTGTTTTCGCATGGTATTGGTGACTTGTAATAAAATGTGCTACTTACGTAATCTTCATCGTATTATTCTTATTACAAGGAGACGTTCTTATCCTCTCTTTCTGCCTCTCGTTTAAATATACAAGACAAGGTGCAAAGATGTGATATTGTCTGATATTGTCAATGTAATACCCGTAATTTTCTCGTTCTTCTTCCTCTTATTCTTTTTCTTATTGTTTTCATTGACATGTATATAATAAAACATGTATATATTAATCACTATGATCATTATTCATATTGTTTCATGTTTTCTGACAATATTTTTGTTTCAAAAGCAATCTTTGATTATTATATGCTGAATAACTGTCCTTGAACAAGAAAATGCGGAAGGCATGTGATTGCTCATCAACCTTCCTGATTCATTTATTTCTTCTCTTAATGTCCACCAAATTCCACATTGTTAATGTGTATTTGTTTTGCGCTTTACTGTTCCATGTTTCTCTCGTGAAAGCATAAATTTAATATTGATGATACTAAAACTGATTATTTCCATTTATTTTATGCCTAGCTGTTTCACATTTGTGTCAAAGCAGAAAGATTTTGACCTACCTGGACAAATTCCTTGATTTAGACTCACAATGAACTTAATATTTTTTCTGTAGGGACTGTTTTTGCCTATGGCGTTACAAGTAGTGGGAAGACTCACACTATGCATGTAAGTTAACCTTCACCTCACTGCATGGTCAAATTATGACCTTCCTACTGTAAGCATATATATATATATATATATATATATATATATATATATATATATATATATATATATATATAGAAAGAGAGATGGTTGGGGGAGGAGAGAGACTTGTGTCTTTCCATAAGGATTTGAGCCGAAATCCTTCCTACTCGACTTCAACCCTCCGACATTTGAATACAAGATCCACTCCATTGAAGTTGATCTATATTATTTCAAGTATCTATAAACCAAAAATCAAGTGTTTTTAATACTTTTGCCCATCCATCAAGCGACGCAAAATGACGGTCGAGAGTAGTGAGTTGGTTAGATCTATGTCTTTAGATATACAAATTCTCGATCCGGCCATTTTATTATGATCTAAACATTTAAAAACCCCTACAAACCAATTTTAGTTTGGTTTCAAATGTTCTACACCATTAAACTAATCAACTCACTATTTAGGCCATCCATTTTTCTCCTACTTGATGGATGGAAAAAAGGTATTCAAAATACTTGATTTTTGGTTTATAGATATTTGAAATAATATAGATCAACCTTAACGGAGTGGATCTTGTGTTCGAATGTCGGAGGGTTGAATTTGAGTGGGAAGGATCCAGGCTCAAATCTTTTTGGAAGGACACAAGTGTGTGTGTGTATATATATATATATATATATATATATATATATATATATATAGAGAGAGAGAGAGAGAGAGAGAGAGAGAGAGAGAGAGGTGTCCTTCCAAAATAACTATACATGTTTTATTTAGTGATGTTTTTATTTATCCGTGGCTGGCATATATCTTTTACAATTGTAGAAATTCATTCCTTATATTTCCTGATTTCCATCTTGCGACTGTTGTCTCATGATCTTTGATTCTACATTAGCAAGGAATTACAATTGGAGGCTAAACTTCTCTGCATTATCATTGAATTGTCATATAGATATATTTTTTAATCTTATAATTAGAACCACATGATCTTTAGTTAGTAAAAATGTTAACTCATTGCACCTTGACAGTAACAGCAGGACAACTCCTAACAAGGTGAAGAAACATAATGATGGATATGTATAAATATTGTTTTTCTCTTATTTTTGCTGGATAGTATTTCATGATAATGTGCACTAGTAACTGCTGCTTTGAATTTTGCTGGGATATTTTGGACTTTAGAGAACATTCAAGTGCAAACCAATTACCTTGATCAGCAGTCCTAAAAGACCTTTGACCTTGACCTGATCACCTGAAAGAGGTAAACCGGGTCCTATTATGTAAATTATTGATTAAAATAACAAGTTCCAAACTTCACATGCTTCAAAGTTATTTCTGTTATGACTCAGTGAGCTACTCGCAACCTGTTAAACATGGTTTGAAAACTCAGTATCGATATGGATATCATTCAGAATTTTGGATCTGAATTTGTAAATAATATCGGCTGTTTTGTCTCGTTGTACCGGCATTATCGCATATCGTTTCGATTATATCGGCAGTATCATTATTGGGCAAATATATGAGTATCGGGTGAACCTTCTGTTAAATTGTCTTATTTCCAATATCTAATATGTCTATGAGATATTAATTTGTGTGAAATATTTACTTAGAACTTATTTTATTTATGCTTAATCTATCTAGATGCATATGTTTACTATGACTTTCTTCCTGGTACAACATCATATTCCAGTTACCCCTGTAGTTTATCATTTCAGGGAGCATGCACATGCCAAGACTTTTACATAAAAGTAATATATTTGGTCAATTCTATAGTTGATTTCACAACGCTTCGGGCAAACCATTTTCTAATTTCCTGATGGATTACCAAGTTTTCCTGCAAACACCTAAATATTGTGTGTTTTTTATCCTCTTCTTTGTTGGTAAGTATTGATTATAATCTTAAAATACAACAATTCCATACCAAGTCTAATGGTGGTCTTGAATAATTTTGTAAACTTTGGACTTCTCAAAGGGCCTGATATGAAAATGTTACTATAATTATGGAAAGCTGTCAGGAGAAGGCCATAGGCCTGATGCCGTTATTTTGGCTTTGGCTGATTGACAGATCACAATTACCTTGCATGTGGACGCGTCACGCTGACACATGACGAATTCTTAAAAACAAGCTACACGTGTGTGACAGAACATCTGGAAGAGAGTAGGCATGAATGACATGGTTCAAAGTTGCAGTCTCGGCCACTGATTCGGTGGGCACTGAGACAGATCGATCGCGTCGTCTCGAATTGATCTCGGGCGATACGCAAAATGCGTTATATAGAAAGTTCAAAAAATTCTAAAAAAATCACAACAAATTTAAAAAAAATGTAGACGTAAATATTCATGTATCACATGTCCGAAACAAATTTGTTTTGAGAGACAATTGGGGAAATATGATGATTTGGGAGATAAATTTAGAAATATGGAAGATTAGAGGGGTAAAATAAGAACCCCCCAAAAAAATAAGGTTAGGAGGAGAGGAGATTAGGCGAGAGAGAAAGGGGGAAGAGAGACAGAGAGAGATCAGACTCTCTCTCCTCTCTCCCTCCGATCGGTCTCTCTTTCCTCTTTCTCTCCCTCTGATCTCTCTCTGTCTCCCTCCCTCCCTCCCTCCACTCTCTCAGAGCAGTGGAGGGAGGGAGGGAGAGATCTAGATCTGCGACGATGACGAGAGTAATCCAGGTCTGCAACGGCGACGAGGGCGAACGACGACAAGATCCAGATCTGGATCGCCTAGGTTCGTGTTTTTTTCGCGACGAGGGTGACTCGTTCTGAATCGGCCGAGTCTGGTCCAAGTCAGTCATTCTCCGCCACAAAGAATGACTCACGTCTCGTTCTCGTTTCGGCGGTGGCCGTTCCGGATATGACTCGGCTGAGTCAAGAGCGGCTTAGCCAGGACTTTGAACCATGATGAATGGGTTGCTTAGGGCCATCTTGCAAGAATGGCAGAGTGGGAAGCTCCATATTCTGATGAAGGATTCGACGCTCGCTTTCTGACGAAAGAAAAGGTTCCATAATTCGCCCTTCAGTCTCACACGGAGAGGCGGAAAATGACACAACTTTATGCTTGGAGTGTCCGTGTTACATAGCTTGTTGCATGATTTTGTAGAATTAATAACACATTTTAATATTTGTATGATTCAGAAGATACACTAATGAACAATTTATGTACTCCCCCTTCGACCAAAAAGGAACAAAAAAAGAAAAGCAAAAATAAAGAGAGGCCTCATTGAATAGAACTAGCATTGATGACTATTTGATGTATTTCATAACTTTGTTTCCTAATTTCACCATTAGTTCTTTTTTCCCCTTCTTTTAGATGTCCATCAAAATCTCTTACATTAGTTTTTCTTGTCTATACATTTCGCTTTTAGTCAGATGCTTTGTCACGCACTGCTTCTCAAAGTACGTGAAAACGGAGTCACGATGAGAGTCGGCGACGTATATTCGCGGAGAGAATACCCCATATATACACGCTAAGCCTAAAAAGTAACCCGAACAAGCTATATAGAAATTCATGATGAATCCATATCAGTGCAATACACATATAAATGTCCACATAAGATAACAATGAATACGAAATTGGAATAACGATGGGTCATATATATATGGAATCAAGGAGACTACAAAAACTTGAATAAAAAGGAAGGCAAGAATATTAAAATAGGTAGAGAGAAGCTCCAGCTCCTCGCAACATGTCCGGTTTCGTCGAACACCTGATCAATAAAAGAAAACATTCAATATCTGAATGTGCAAATTCAGGGTCGTAAGGAAGCGATTCAATGAGTATGTAAAATAAAAGGGGAAGGTGCACGCGCATATAACATGTGAGCATATGAAGATAATATATACTGAAATTAGACTGAAATAATATTTAATCATAAATGGACAGTAATAAGGGCAGTCAATAACGAAATCAGATGTCCAATCAAGTATCAGGTGTCTATCATATTCTATATATTAGGTGGATAGAGTCAGTCATTGCTAAAGTCCAGTGTACAATCAGGTCACGAGTACAATAAGGTGTTCAATATGACATACATGTATAAGGCAAACACGATCAGTCACAGTACATTATTATTTATTATGTCAGCGAACGCCAATTGTCGCCTGTAATAGACGCATCTTATACTACGCCTACTACTCGTGTCAATCAGGGTCCTAAGCCATTGACACTGATAGGTTGGAGATATTGTCCATGTTTTGGTGGTCCCGTACATACCTAGGATCACGACCCAAATGTCTGGCTTAACCAGGCCGTACTGCCAGGTACTACAGTAACAGTATAACAGTAATAGTGTGGGATGTCAGTCATCCCTGAGAACTCTACAGTGGAATCCTATTTTGGCTGCGTAGCCTGTATCCTAGTCCATCCAAAATACAGACACTGTCTCCTCCATCAATTTTTTCAATCTCAGTATAAGTTATTTTTTTATATTATTATTTAATTCAGTTAAAACAATCAATATCCATGTTACTTAGAATATTAGGATGATACAGTGACATTAACAGTACAATATATCAGTAAACAGTAATCGTATACACGGTGAACAATAATAAAATAGTAAATTGTATCAGTAACTGTGTATACGATGTACAATAGGGCTGTACATAGTGTTACGGTCTAACAATACTTTCCTAGTAACTTTTAGTAACATGAAATAACACTAGTAACATGGCAGGTACAACTCTGTAATCTGCTGTCTCATCCAGAATAAATATAGGTCTCATCTGTTTGCACTATGATAAATCAATAACTGAGCCGACCATTTATAAGTCTCATATGAATCTCGTCCATATGTACAAGGATAAAATAATGACAGTCCTCTTAACATTTATCTCAATATAATTCACCATAAATATCAATTATTAAATTGTTATTATACCGCAATCCTAATAACAACTAAGCCATTTGTCCCAAGTATTTGGGGAAGGCTACATGAACCAAAAGCGAATTACGCCGGAACGGGCACATGAATCAGCTTTCTCCACTCATTCCTATCGAGCGATATGACTTCACTAAGACCTTTAGCCTCTATATCTTATCGTATGACCTCCATCCATGTTTTCTTCGGTCTCTCTTGCGCTCTTTTAACTTGCCCTAAATTGATACGCTCTACTTGCCAGACTGGCGCATCTGTAGGTCTTTGTCGCACATGACCAAAACATCGTAGGCGATTTTCTTTCATCTTCTTTTCTATAGAGGCTACACTTATCTTAGTACGAATATCCTCATTTCTCACTTTATCTCTCCGCGTGCTACCACACATCCAATGAAACATGCACATCTCTGCTACACTCATCTTCTGGACATGATATCTCTTTATAGCCCAACATTCTGTACCATATAACAAAGCTGGTTTAATAGCAGTCCGATAAAACTTTCCCTTCAGCCAAACGGAATGTTACAGTCACATAAAACTCCTGTTGCGCTCTCCATTTCAACCAGCCGGTTTGAATCATATGATTGACATCACTATTGATCTCCACATTCTTTTAGATAATAGAATCCTAGTACTTAAAATGATTGCTCATCGGTATTTCTTGTCCATCTAATCTCACAATACTATAATCTTGGATCACTGTTTACTGAATTTACACTATATATACTCTGTTTTGGCCCTACTTAATTTAAAACCTCGAGATTCTAGAGTTTGCCTCCATAACTCTAATTTGACATTTTTTCCAGCTCTCGTCTCATCGACTAGGATAATATCATCAGCAAATAGCATACACCACAGTATCTCATCCTGAATAGCCTAGTAAGCTCATCCATCACTATGTCAAATAAGAATGGACTCAAGGCAGACCCTTGATGTCATCCAATTGTGATAGAAAAATCACTTGTTATGCCTCCACAAGTTCTGACATTTGCCACTACTCTATCGTACATATCCTTAATTATGTCAATATATTTGATGAGGACGTTCTTTTCATCAATGTCCACCATAATACCTCTATTGGCACCTTATCATAAGCTTTTTCTAAATCAATAAAGACTATATGCAAATTTCTCTTCCTCTCTCGAAATCGCTTTATAAGTTGACGAAGCAAATGAATAGCTTTTGTCGTCGATCGCCCCGGTATGAGCCCAAACTGGTTCTCTGATATTGTAACATTCTGCCTTAATTTGTGTTCAATTACCCTTTCCCAAAGCTTCATGGTGTGATACATGAGTTTTATTCCACAATAGTTTGAACAACTCTGGATATCACCCTTGTTCTTATAGAGAGGTACTAAGGTACTCTTCCTCCACTCATTTGATATCTTTTTACTTAACCAGATCTTGTTAAAGAGGTTTGTCAGCCATCACATGCCCGCCTCTCCTAAACATCTCCATACCTCAATAGGAATTCCATCAGGCCAAGAGCTTTCCTTGACTTCATCCTCTTCAAGGCCTCTTTAATTTTAAATTCATTAATTCTGCGCATATAATTATGGTTCATATCCTACCATCGAATGGTAAAGTCATCCAATTTTTGAGTAGAGCTATCATTGAACAATTTATCAAAACTCTCTCCATCTTTCTTTGATTTCATCTCGAACTAAAACCTTCTTATCCTCATCTTTGACATACCTCACAGTATATAAGTCTTTAGTTTCTCTCTCTTATTCGAGCAATTCTATATATATCCTTTTCAACCTCTTTGGTGTCCAACTTCTCATACACTTCTTTGTACACTTTAGTTCTTGCATTTTGAACAGTTTTCTTAGCCTCTTTCTTGGCTAGCTTATACCTCTCAAACCTCACTACATCACAATTTTTCTTCAAATCTCTATAAGAGTCGTTTGATCTTAATGGTAGCTTTTACCTCATCATTCCACCATGATGTGTCCTTACATGGTGGAGCACCACCCCGTGACGCACTAAGTACATCTTTCGCTACTCTTTTAATGCAGCTAGCAATTTTGTTCCATGTTGTATTGGGATCATCTTAGGCTTTCCAATCTGCTTCATGTACTACTTGATCTACAAAAACTCCTTGGTTACCTTCTTTTCGCCACCACTTAATCTTAAGATCTAACTTACGTTTTATCTTTCTAAATCTCCTTCTAATCCGGACATCTAAAATTAAGAGTATGTTGGGTTACTACCCTCTCACCTGGTATTACCTTACAATCCATACAACAATCTCTATCTACTTTTTTAGTTAAAAAGAAATCTATTGGCTATCACTTGATCCACTTTTAAAGTGATCAAGTGAGACTCTCTTCCTAAACCAAGTATTCGCTAAGATCAAATCATATGACAAAGCAAAATGTAGAATCGAGTTACCTGCTTCATTTCTTTCCCCAAAATTAAATCCTTCATGTACACTATCAAACCCATAACGACTAGTTCCTACGTGCCCATTGAGGTCGCCGCCTATGAAAAACTTTTCTCTAATGGGTATGTCTTACACAATCTCATCTAAATTCTCTCAAAATCATACTGCAATCTCATATAACAATAAAATAGTTCTCTCATTTATTTCTTGATTTTTGATCCTCGAAGTTCAGTAGCATATTCCTCCTCTACATCATTAGTATATTCATCCTTTAAGTCACCGATATATCCAAGCCCCACATAAATGGTCAGCTACATCTAATCATATCCTCACTATCAAATAACATTAAAATCATCGATCAAGATCATCACACACTCACTTTTATAAAGGTCAATCACAATGAGGTAACAATCCAACTGTATACATGTCTAAGTCACTAGTTCTGACCAATTCAGTAAAATACATATTTCTCAACCTAATAAACTTTACTCCAATCGAGACCACTGATGATTCAAGTCCAAAATCCAATCTTTTGATAAAGATACATCCTATTATAGAGTCCACAATATCTAGTTGAATTCCCATCACATCAAATAATTGTCTGATAAATAACCATATAAGATATACCATCTATCCACAAACACGAACTAGATCAATCACAATGTCAAGTCAAGTCTAAGTCTAAGATATAACACAATTAGTCCTGATATGAAATGGTAACAATTACACCTGAAATGATATAATAATAATGTCTCCATGACACAATATCGAATCCACAGTCATAAAGGTCAAGATATATCTGATTAATCATCTATAGTCTATCTAAACTCTCCCTGTTATGACAATACATGTCTAGTAATTCATTACACATGTTTAAGACTTACTATTCCACTAGTTCTATCTGTCCCAACCTCGAGTCAAATCAACTTCAAGTAAGTCCACCAAAATCCCAAGACAGTACAAATTTAGATATTCCTAAACTCTAAATCATTCTCCACTGACTGGTCCCAGTATCCGGTCCCAGTATAAAAGACCTAATCTATCAATGAAATATTTCATTTAATTAATCTTTAAATTTATAATTAAATTCTTATCCGGTTATCACCAATAAGGGAAGTCAAGACTAATGCTCGTTTACTCAGAATAATGAAACTAATCGATAACAATGTAAATGACATATCAATAAAACAGTAACATGACATCACGGTATGATAATAGTTGTCGACATGAACAAAATAATGCAGAAGTCATATATACATTCGCATGAAATGATAAGATAAAATGTTAAAATTAAAATAGACCAATAAATAAACACTCACATAAAATGACGCGGTTTTGCATCCGAATCACCGTCTGATCTTCATTATACGAATCGATACGGATTTCTGGATCATCCTATATATCAGTCTTCAAATAGCCAGTGTATCGAGTCTACAACGAGCATAAATCCAAATCTCCTGTAACGGGTTCGGATCTCACCAAATTGGTCCGTATCGTCGTAATAAGCAACCAAACACATATGAACTCACACATGCATACACGCACCCACATGCATGTATACACATACACACACATTATATATACATATCCACGCATGCATACAGATCATACACACATACATAAGCACGTAATACACAAACGCACACCTACATGGAAAATACACACATATAATACATATATACATTTATACATACATACACATGCACATGTAAACATATTTACACACACCCCACATAAAATGCAACTCACACTCTAATTCAACACCACTCACACACACTGACGCACTCATATACATTTACATGCATGCACATACACACAAATACCCACACAAACAACCGTGCATATACTCACCCAATCATATTACACAAAACACACACATTACATTAAACAGAGAAAGAGAGAAAATACCCATGGGAGGATGGGCACGGCGGCCATTAAGGAGGCCGATGAGGGAAGATCGGAGCACGGCGACACGACGGAGGAGTTCTGTGGTAGATGATGGCTTATGGCGGAGCTCGCTGGAGTGCTTGCGGAGCTCGCGGAGGAGATCGGGCTGCCGCGGAGCTCACGGAGTTCACCGGAGAAGAGGCACGGGGGAAGCTTGGCCAATTGGGGGATGGGCGGCACCATGAGGGGGCTGGTGCTCACGCTGGTGGTGGGATCATTACGGCCTGGCCATGGTGAAGGAGGCGGCCACTGTGGATGGGCGGAGCACGGAAGGAGGGAGGAAGCATGGAGGGCTCGGCTGTGGTGTGAACAGGGGCAGGGAATGGCCGGGTGGTGCGTGGATGTTGCCGCAGATGAACGGTGTGTTGTCGGAGGTAGGGGTGAATATCGGTCGGTTCGGTTCGGGTTTTATCAATTTTGACAAAATCGAACCGAACTGAATAAGGTCATGAACCGAACCGACTCGGATCGGTTCGGCTCGATTAATTCGGGGGATCTCCTCGCCGTCGAACTCCCCATCTCAACTTTCGCACCTTCTCGTTAAATCAACTTGATTATGAATCTTTTTCCCGTGATCAATATTTTTCTCATACGAACACTTGTTTAAAAATAAACTAGCTTCCAAAACTTAGACGAACGTAAAAGCTCAAAAATGATTTAAAAAAAGCTTTAGAATATATTTACATTAGATATTTAAAAGAGATGCATAATACTTTATTGCATATAACAAAATATTTCAAAAAATACATAAGCGATATGTAAACAATAACCTTAATATTATACAAAAATGTGAACATCTCATGAATTTATTGCTTGAAATATTTCACTGATTCAAGCATTTTAATGATACTGAAAAGTTAGAACTGTGTTCTCATGATATAAACACAAGCATGCATGACACGACATACATCAATATCATTGTAAAACTATGAATGTTGCTTGTACTGGCGCAAAACTGTGCTGGGTTAATTTGGTTCGGTTTGGATTTTGGAACCCGAAACCGAAACCCGACCGAATTTACGCGGTTCGGTTCAGATTGGTTTCGGTTTTCGATTTTTGGGCGGTTTTTTTGGTTTTAACTGAACTCTGCTCACCCCTAGTCGGAGGAGGGAAGTGTGCGCTCCGGCGATAACCGCGGTGGCATGCACACGCCTGGGAGGAGTGCTGGATTGTTGGAGACCGGGGCATGGTGGTGGATGGTGCAAGAGGGGGTGTAGGTGGGTAGTTGGGGGCGGTTGGTGCACAACTATCGGGGGGAGACAGCATGGCCAGAGGGTGGGGTGGCTCCGGGGACAGCTGCGCATGGTGAAGGTGATCTCGGCCAGCCCAGAGGGGGGGCTGTTGTGCAGGTGGAGGAGGTAGGCGTGTGAGGTAATGGCCTGGGGAGAAGACGATGATGGTGAGGGCGTTGGCTGGGTGAAGAAAGAGCTCGGGGAGAGATGGTGGGTGATCATGGCTTGCAAGGGGGGATGACCGAGAGGGGCACGATGGCCATGGGTGGCAGCAGTTGCTAGGGTTTGTATAGGGTTAGGGTTGCATGGGTGTCAGAGAAAGAAAAAGTGGGAAGTATATATACCAGGTTATGAGTTATTGGGCTCTCCAAGTAAATAAATAAAATGAGAGAGATGGAGAGAGGGCCAGGGCTCTAGAATTTGCGGGTCTGGGCTCTAGGGCCAAGGAAAAAAAGGAGATAAAAGAGTGAGAGGGTGGGTTGTGGGCTAATTGATTGGGCTTGGGGAAAATCAGAAAATAGAGATAGATTTAGAAATGATAATAATAATAATAACTATAATCAGTATAATAATAAAAGAATGAGTAAAGTTAGATAAATATTTAAAAACTACCAATGTAGTATTATTGACTATGGGATATTACATGCTTTGGTAGTTGACCCATTGGTTTGCACGATTCTTTCTTCTCCCTTTTATGTTAACCTCGTGTTAAATTAGGACATATTGGCATTCTTCTTTATGTGAACACTTGGTTAAACTGGTCTAAGCAGTTGTACTATGTCTCTTTCTTGATTCATACTTGGTTAATTTTTGCTATTTGCAGGGTGATCAGAAATCTCCTGGAATCATACCATTGGCTATCAAGGATGTCTTCAGTATAATCCAAGATGTATGTAAGATCTTGTATGTATCTTTTGTACGTCTTTGTGTCCAATTAACTGATCAGCTATTTTTTGAACTCGTATCTGTCTATCTTCGGCAATTTATTTGGCCGCATGGAATGGCATGCTAATTGTTTGTTTGCGTAGACAAATGGAGACTTTGTTGTCAGCCCTGGTAATCTTGATTCTATTACCATATCAACAGCTTAAAGCATATACAAAACCCTGGACAAAAACTTGGTAAATTAGAAAATCCCTTTTTTTTGCCGCCATTTTCCTTTGCTTTTTTCTTGGTTCTAATGTCCCTGAGGGTACACAGATATAATTGGTATTTGAGCCCACACAGCGAAAATACTTCACCAATGAGATAGTAGTCATGGTTGCAATAGTTACACTTTTGTTTAACTAATTTTCTCTAGCTGTTATATGATCTTAGTTTAAGTTTGTATAACAGAGATTCTTTATAATTGGATGGTTCCCTGTACCTTAAGCTGAATAGATGGCTAAACTGAGGCAAATTAAGTTCTCTATTATCCCATTTCGCACACTGATGATCATTTGTTTTTAGAGGGAAAGGTTGGGGCCTCAAACTCGACAGCCCCAGCCGTAATATCACACTCATGATCATATTTGGCTCTTGTAAGGTATATCTTTGTTGTTGTCAATTCACTGTCAGAATGTTATATTTATACTGACTAATCTGTCATCCTTGTATGCTTTTCCAGTTGCAAAGAAATATCACTTTGATGCTTCTGACGAAGTTGAAGATGTTGTTTCTGTAGTGCTATATTTAAATGCTCTTACTTTCTGGATATGTATATATAGCTCTATAGCTCTAATACTGGAATTTCTTGGCAGACTCCGGGAAGAGAGTTTTACTTCGTGTCTCGTATCTTGAAATTTATAATGAGGTGAATATTCTACAATTTAAATATGATACTTAATTACATTCAGTTGCTATCATCTATATTTTTTGACCCGATATTCTCATTCTTTATGCCAAATGTATTTTCTGCTTAGCTCACAATTCCATTCAAATGTCATAATTCACATGTACATACCTTGTCAACAATATTAAACATAATGCCCATCCTTTTCTTCATTTTTTGATGCTTAGGTATCATTACTTTTCGTTATAATTTATTCATTTATCACCCTTTTGGATCTCACCATCATCATGTTTTCCCAGGTGATAAATGATCTGCTTCATCCCACTGGACAAAATCTGCGTGTCAGAGAAGATGCTCAGGTTTAGTGTTCAGAATCCTTGAATCTATTCGCTAAATATAATATATATGTGATTTGTATTGTACATGTTGCTAATCTGATCAAAAACAATTGGACTTCCCCCCTGGTTTTCTTTTGCTCGTGCACACCCACATGTGTGTATGGAATTGCATGCTTATTGTGTTTACTTTTGTGCTACATCACTCCTCTCCTTACTGTCAATTTTCATAGTACTGATAAAATTATTATGTGGAAAGCTCTGCCGGAAGACAAGTACTATGCCTTTTCCATTTATATATCTGAAAAAAATAACTTGTTTTATATAGGCCTAGTTTTCATGAGCTTTTGATGCAGAAGTAGCTAATAAATATTAATTTATTGTTTCACTTGATGAGAGCAACTTGTGCCCTTAATGCGCATGATGCTATTTCAGTAGTGGATTAGGTGGGGAAGACATTCAATTCCTTCATTATTGTGATGAGAAGCGACTGTATGATTTTTTGTTCTGGTGCTATAGTAAGGACTTGGCCTTATTAAGACTTAAATAGCAGAGGATGATACTAATTGTTGTCAACCTGAATGACAAGGGCAGACCATCAACCATTATTTTCTCTATCTTTTATAATTATCTTAGTATTAATTCCTTCAAAGAAATTCTTAAAATTGGGTTATGAGCAGTCTTTGTGTTTTGGTAAATTTTCCAAAATATGTTCTTTTAATTTCTGATCATCTTTTCCCTCTTTAAGATCCTTTTCACATTATATTTATCTGCCATAAAAACTTGCAGGGAACCTATGTTGAGGGAATAAAGGAAGAAGTGTTTTATCTCCTGGTCATGCACTTCCTTTATTGCTGCTGGTGAAGGTGATGCTTTGTTTACAAAATTAATTTGTTCTTACTAATGAGTGCCATTTTATTCATACTGTTATTTTGTATTATATTTCATTCACATTTTTGGGCTGCTAGGTCATTGAATATCATTGGCATGACATTGTATCTTGTGAAGATCGCTAGGTTGATCATCAAGTTATAGAAAGGAGAACTATTTCATGGACTATTTTTTAATTAATTTTTGAGGATGAACCAACAAAGTGAATGTTAAGGAATTGATTATGAAACTAGTTTACAAATACTAATATAGTATGCACAACAATGTTCAAAGATACAGTTGTTCCTGCCATTGACTTGCAAGTTTTTTGGTATTTGCCAATGTTTTGGTTTTATAAAGAAGAGGACTGGAATCTGAGTGTTTTGAGTTTGGCTTGGGTTTTTGTTAGGGTCCAACTTGGATGGAGAAGAGAAACGAGGGATTAAGGGTGGTTTCCACTTGCGACGGCTTTGAGTGTCCATTGGAACACACAGAAGAGAAAGGGAACGAGACAGAGTTTAGACTAAGAGAAGATTAATTTTCATTTAACATATCCTTTAACAAGGCAGCCGAAGAGATTATATATCCTCTCTCGTGTTACAATGCTCCACAATCCATACTGAGTTATCATGTACTCTCCTATAAAACAAACTACCAATATAGACTAACATATTCAGCCCTAACTCATTGCTTAATTGGTCCTGGACCTTTACATTAAACTTGCCCACAAGGTCTATGAATTTGCATCTCTTTGAATTCAATTAGCTACGCCTTATATAGTCCTCATGTTGGATAATGGAGTTGAAATTCCTCCCAATGGACTCAAAGGAAGCTTTGTAGGGAGAGAGAGGAGATGAAAGCTTGATGAAGCTTGTGGAATCCAACTTGGATTTGAACTTCGTTTCTGAAAAGGAGTCGGATCCAATTGGAGTTTTCTAACAGGAGAATTGTTCTCTTTTTCGGATTTGGAATTCTTTTCTGAGTTGGGGTCAAATTCAATCAGGGTTTCCTAAATCCCTGAGACTCTGTGGTTATAAATAAGGGTTAGAGCCCTCATGTATGTATCCCTGAAAGATCCCTCAAGTATCCCTCTGTATTAGTTTGTATTGATTGCTGAATCAATAAAATCTCTCCCTTACCCGAGGACGTAGGCACGTTGCTGAAACTCGTTTAAATACTGTGTTGATTGCTTTTCTTTATTGTTCTCTGTTCTTGTCGTGTTGGGTACATCTCCGGCTGCATCTGTCTCCATTTGGTGGATTCCTCAGAGAGGTTATTGCCAAGGGCGCACACGCCAAGTGGTATCAGAGCATCCTGGTTCGACGTGAGATCGTGTGTTAATCCCAAGAGCATCAGTTGCTGTCTGGCGGAGATCGTGTGTCGATCTCAGAGAGGCTGTTTGTGGGATCGTGTGTCGATCTCAAAACAACGTGTAGATTACTTGAGGAATCAATTTGGAGGAGTAGATTGCTTCAGAAACTCTCGAGGGTTTCGCGTGGAGGTAAAGATCCTGTCTTTATCTAGTTTGTTTTATCTAACTCTGTTTGTTTCCGCATTGCTTTGAGGAATCAGTTTGAGAAGATGGCTGGAGAAGGTACATCGTCGGGAAAATCTATGAATCCATATTCGTTGAGGATTGATGTGGTGAAGTTCGACGGCAAGAACAACTTCGGTATGTGGAGGTGTGAGGTGATGGATGCGCTGATGACATCAAACTTCGAAGACACTCTACGGTTGGAGAAGAAGAAGCGTAAATCAACAACTGAAGAGCGAAGAAGATTGGGACAAGATGAACCGTACGACGTGTGGCTTGATCAGGTCTTATTTGACACAAGATATCAAGTATCATGTGTTGTATGAAAAATCTGCGAGGTAGCTGTGGATATCCTGGAGAAGAAGTATTGACGAAAAGCGTCGAATCGCGGTTGTAGTTGAAGAATAAGCTTTATCGTTTTCAGATGCAGAAGAGGATGCTCCATCAACGAACACA